>JAZBGW010000459.1:0-23806 GCA_037464815.1 Mylabris variabilis | reverse complement strand
AAAACAAATAAATTTTAAGATTAGAATTCAATTGCAGTAATGTGGTAATTAAAAAATTGTCACATTTATAAATAAGTCAAAGAATACGTATCAAGTGACTATTTGCTAAATACTATAAGTTTACTGGAAAGTGTATTTATAATGCCATCTCTTACATCTTACTGTATAATAAGTAACAAATGCAGTTATTTTTTTACTAGCAATAAGTATATGTTTTCTTATTATTTTAGAGGCTTATTATATTCTGTAATTCATATCCTCCAAAATTTCAAATTTGAATAAACTGAATATACCGGGTAGTTGCTGCAGGCAAATATACCAAATAGGTATGCAACTCCTATAAGTCGGCCAAAAAAACGATCGTTTTGGACAATGTCGCAATTTTCGAAAACGAGATAAACACGTTAAACGACTAAGAATGGCTCAGAGACGAACCTAACAATGATTTGATTCGTTTTTCTCCATTGCATTCTAGAAAAAATGCAAGGCATTTTCTCCAGTTAGAGAATAGAATTGAAAAAAAACGGAAAAAAATCAATGTCGGGAAGGTCCACGAGTCATTCTAACAATAAGTCGTTTAACGTGTATAACGAGCGCGTTTTGACAGACTTCAAAATGAGCTACGAGGTTCTAACTTTGCTAAAATGATCTCTAGGCACCCCGATACAAATCCTTGAAATATTTTTCGAATCGCTTGCCTAATAATAGGGGTTGCCATAAGAATTTTTCCAAGTATATCGAATCAATTTATCCCAAAGTTTATGAATTAATATCCCACGACAGAGTATATAGTTTATCCAGGTACAGTAACAATAGAAACAACACGTGTTTTTGTTTTATCAAGTCAATATTGTGTGTTCAAGTTAAAATACGAAAAATCCAATTTTGAAAATTTTATAAAGTTACTAAATTTGCATTTCCTTTCTCAGCTAATTTTTTTATTTCCTTAATTTGGATTTTTCAAGACCGCCCTACCTCCTTCCCATGAATAGCCTTTCAAACAAGATATCATAACATTTTTTATTTTTAGAATTGTAAAAAATTTAGGGAGTAAATATTTTGACATGGTTTAAAATTTTTCTCTGTAATTCAAAATTTCCTGACAATTTTCCAAACCGAAAAACCGTCGAATGCATCGTGAAATGCTGGTTACAGAAGTTCAACTTCTCAGAAAACAAGCAAGATACCAATGATTGAAGACTGTAATTTTTCGAACGCCGAAACAAGCGTTGACTACTGCTGGCCCTAAAGTACAGTTAGTTTGAAGGTAAACTTCCTTTATTTGGCAAGAGAATGGAAAAATGTTTCAAGAGGTTGCAGTATGGAATCTGAGGATACGTACACTACCGAGCTGTAATACTAGATGATAAATGATAACATGGATGACAGCGTTGCAGCATCAGTGCTGATAGAAATGTATCGTACTTCCAAATATAGTTAACTCACAACTTTAAGAGAGTGATAAACCAATTGACGTGCATAAGTAACCACAACTTGACAATTCTGTCAATTAGACCCTTTTATCCAGGGCTGTTATTGGTCAACATCCAGTGTAAAAGTTGCCAGTCCCGTAACACAGTTGAAGGTGCTAAAATAAACAGAAATTTTTAAACTACATACTACGTTTTAATATTGCCATTCCAGGTGGTCTTTGTTGGTAAAATTTTATTATTCTCTTAAAGTTGTGAGTCGACTACACAAGCGTGCATATGGGAGCAGTGAATAAAGGAGGTATGAAGCACTAGGCGTTTTTAAACGCGCGTTTCGAGGGGTCCAGAGGAACGAATATCTGTACACATCTTAACACGCGCGTTAGGCGGGCGCTTTGAGATGCATGTGACGCCAATACGCTGTACAGTCTAACGCGCGTTTTTTACATTATATTTTACGAAAGTGATGTATTTCCAGAGTCGGTCGGGCAACAATCTGGCCCGTCGAGCAAATTATATTTTGGTCCAACTTTTAACACAACTACATCGAAGATTGTCAAGATTGATGAATTTCAATTCATACGTTTTGTTTAACCAAATTATTGTTATAATTATTTGAATCTCTATTTATTCTCATAATCAAAACAAAGATGACAACCCCACATTTTATACTCATCCTTTTCTAATTAAACGCTCACAAAACGCCGTACTACGAACGCGCGTTAAACGGAACGCCAAACGCCCAGTGTGTACCGGCTCATACTCGCCTATAGCTTGGAGAATAAGATTAACCATTCTTCTGCGAGCTGCATATGGAGTTGTCTTGTGGTATTAAACTTAAAAATGAATATAGGCCAATTTATATCAGAAAATCTCATACGAGAATGTTTGCGGAACCAAATATAATCGAAGGTGAGAATTTCCATTAGTAAATATTCATAAAATCGATGCGGATATTGTCTTAATTCTTTATACAAGTGATGAAATTCTCTCAGTTGGAATCGTCCTTTATTTATTGGGTGTACTTTACATTTTATAACCGAAAAATTGAGCTTTCTATTTAAAATAAATCACATTTTAAAATCGGCTAACTACTATTACAGCTATAACTCGAAGCTCCGTTCTGCACACCCGTCAGCTTGCGCTCTACTCTTTGATTTATCGTCCATGCCATCATCTATATCACGGCTCCGTAGTGCACATACCTTAAGAAGTGTCTTAAAGCCCGCTACAGACTATTGTCGTTTTATTCCGCGTTCATCGAACAGCGTTTTCCGAACGACTGGCGAATAAGCTATTAACCTGTACAGTTTATATAATATATTAAGCCTGCTACAGACTATCGTTGGTTTATTCCACATTCGTCTAATACCGTTGTCTGAACGACGAACAACGATAGTGTGGATGGTTTCACGGTCGCAATCTTCGCCGAGTCGAAAAATCAACTCAGTAAAACAGTGTCGTAGGCAAGTTTGTATAAAAGTAATCCATGTTTGTGGAAATTAAAAAAATATGGTGATCGTTGTGTAAAAAATCAAGCCTATCAAGTTTTAGTAAAAAAATTACAGAATATGATTCCGGGTGCAAAAAAGAAATTGTAATAAAAACAATGGATTCTCATAGAAAATATTTTAGAAATAAATTCATTTACCACAATAGCCACTTCTAATAATCTGCCTTCATTCATGACAATAAGAAAAAAAAACGCGATAATGTGTACAGATGCAACAGCGTACGTCGTTCGTCGTTCAGACAACGCTGTTCGACCAACGACGATAGTCTGTAGCGGGCTTTAGATATCTATGTTTATTTACGATACTATCTCTGTCTCTTTCTGCCTCACAAGTTAATATTGACGGTCAAATGTTAAAAACGATACAGGCTAATGGCTTACGTCGTCAGTTGTTCGGAAAACGCTGTTCGACAAACGCGGAGTAAAACGACGATAGTCTGTAGCAGGATTTAGGGTCCACATTACATCTTTTTAGATTCGGTGTCCGAAAAAGTGCCAATCTTTAATCTTCGATATCTCGCTTGTTTTTTGAGATATTAAAACTTCAACGAGATTCTGAATTACAGAGGAAAATTTTGGAGCATGTTTTCTTTTTATATTTTGTCCCAATATTATTTATTTTGCAATAAATATCATGTTACCTAATAACAAATTGAGAACGCTTTCCGAATTACCAAGAAATTTTCAGATAGGCTTGTTAGTTTTCTGAAAAATTAATAATACTTTATCAGTTCGTTTTTTGTACAATTTTAAAGATAAAAAATCGTACGATATCTTGTTTGAAAGCTTATATGTATATGGAGACATTGGAGGGCAATCTCGGAAAATCCAATTTTCGAAAATCAAATGAGTTACGAGAAAATTCATATTATTTTCACGTATTAAAAATAATTATTTTGCAACCGATTGTAGAGAATTTGATTCATTTTCCGATAATACCATTGCCGTTGGGAACAGTTTAAAAATTTTTGGAAAATCCGCCTGAAAATAGATTGGTTCCGCCTGAAGGCAGACCGGTTAAGTTCGCAGGATACCGGTCTACCACGGTTGAAGAACTTAACGTTGAATGAATTCGTCTCTTCGTTGATTTATTAAGTAATCTTCATGAGAAAATGACTTATTTTTTAATTCAATTTGCCAAAAATAATCAATTACTGTTTATAAATAAGATGAAAATATCCTTCTGACGGCAAATAATCCTTAAATACCTACCACATTACAAACTCATAAAACTTATTTTCCACTCTTTACTAAATAAAGGGAGTTATATTGACTAACCATAGTTAAGTGAGACACGTGGAGAAATTGAGAGGAGGTATAATAAAAACGATTTTTCCAAAATTGAACGGAAATGCAACAAAAGCTCATTTTATGCTTAGGTAAATTTAATAACAGTATGTCGAAAAGCACGTTTCTTATGTCTAACTTGCTCGTTTTTTAAGTTTAAAATCCTATAATAACAATCGTAAATAATTTATGAAATTAATTTTTTATACTACCAACTAATTGTTTATATAGCGTTTTTATAGCCCCTTAATAATTGTAAAACCGAGACAATAAATCACGAATAACTGAATAATAAATGAAAGTTAATAATAGTCATTAATAAAGTTTTGTCGAATAAAGAAATTTTCAATTAATACTGCGTTAACGATATTAATAATCATCTTCAAACAATTATTTTGATTTCAATTTATTTTTCTTGTATAATTTTTAGTTAATGATTATTAATTGGAACTTAAATTTTATCAATAATAAAGACAAATTTCATAAATAATAAAGCCAAGATAGGAATATAAAACTTTTGAACAAGAAAATGAAATGACTCAAAATTTAATTATGAACAATATTACATAAACTACTTGACAATCATATGTATGAATGATAAGAGCTTATCATTCGTTTTATTCGTTTTTTAAAGATAAGTTTTTTTATGTATCAAACATACAATGTGTTCCACCTTGCTAAACGGTAGTTGACATTTTTTGATTATTTGTGAACGTATCGGAAGAAGTGTTTCAATACTGTAGCGTTTAGTGGTTCATTAAGGCTGTTCTACCACATCATGAAAATAGTTTTTACAATTTTATCGAGTCAAATAAAATGAAAACTCAAAATAGGCATTTCGTTACAGCGAACTGCAGGAAACTACTAGTCAATTTTTTTCGAACAACAACCAGTTAAAGGGATGCTGGAGTCCGGCCTCTATTCAGTGTCCGAAAAAGTGACAATTTTTCATTTTGCTTTAATCATCGATTTCTCGCTTGTTTTCTGAGATATGTAAACGCTGTAGCCAGCGTTGAATTGGGCGTTTCGCGGTGCATCCGCACTAAATTCCAAAGTTCAGAGGAAAACGTAGGAGCATGTTAATTTTTTTTAAATCACGCAGTTTCTACGATTCAAAAGATAAAAAATCGTACAGCAGCTTGTTTGAAAGCTTATTGTAGGGCAAAGGGCAGATGGTTTCCAAAAAATCCAATTTCGGAAAATCAAAAAAGTTCTTGGAAAAAAATTAAAGAAAAGTTTCTCACCCTTTCGATTCTCCAAAATTGGATTTTTTTGAATCCATCTGCTCTCCGCCCATGAATAAACTTTCAAACAAGTTGCTGTAAGATTTTTTATCTTCAAAATTGAGAAACTGCATGATTTAAAAAAAATTAACATGCTCCTACATTTTCCTCTGCACTTTGGAATTTAGTGAAAATTTTCCAAAATGGAAACCTCCTTCGGTTGCACATTACAGCGTTTGAATATTTCAAAAAATAAGTTAGAAATCGATGATTAAAAATTGGCACTTTTTCGCTAATCCAATAGAGGCTGGACTCCTAGCTTCCCCTTAATGGTAGACGAATCAATTAACACGAACATTACTCTTATGAAAATTATCCCTGAAAGAAGAAAAGGTTTGATTTTTCTTATTTTACAATGAAATGTTGGCTCTGCAACATTGTTGAAACTGTCGCGACTGAAGTTGAAAACAACATTTCAAAGTTGAATATTCATCCAGCTATTATCTTGGTACAGGCCACTCAGGAATTAATGAACAATTGGCTATATTGAATGTGTCATTTAAACAGAATTCTAATACCCATGACACTATGTCAAATGTTTTGCTCAAGTCATCTTGGATGGGCATGGTAGAAGCTGGGGAAGAGAAAGCGTCATTGGCAAGGTAAAATTGGAGAAGTGGATAAAGACGGAATAGCTTGTATAATGGTAATTGCAGATGGGGCATGGTCGAGACGCTTGTATAAAATTAATTATTGTATTGTAGGTGCGTTAATATTTGTGAAATGGCCAATTTGAAACACAGTGATGTGCCACCACATACGTGTTCTAAAAGCTGGACAAAATCATCGACTCGTATGGAAGTAAATATTATATTCGAGAGATTTAAATAAATACACACAATTCAAAATATACAATAGTAGTGTCTTCAAAAAATTATATGAGAATAAACCATATGGACCTACTACTGTATCAATCCAATGCACTGGACCAAACTTACAAGCGTAGAAAGGAAAAGGATCAGCTCCGAAAAGAAGTACGTGACAATAGAACAAAAAAAAACAGTGCTATTTCAAGATTAAGTTCTAGTATCAAGAGTTCAATCAATTATTGGAGACAACAACCGATTTAATTAGAAGAATAAATCTCTGCAATAGTTAGTGATATACAAAAATTGTCCAAACCATGTGTTTGGTAGTCATAATCAGTGCAAGAATTACTTCCGTTCCGTAACAACAGAAACTGAAATTTCGTTCTAAGAATGATTTTGTTCAATGACGTTTTAATTTGTAGTAATAGACTTACACAAAGTACATGTAGCCTAATTTTAAATATGAATAATAATTTGGCCGAAACATATAACTCCATCGTATGTAAATTTGTGGATGGAAAATGAATCAATTTTTCTATAAAAAATACTTACTTGGTTAGATGTATTGAGGCTGAAGTAGCATTCAATTCGCACAAAAATTATTTTTCATTGGTGACAGTTACGAGTCGTGAAAAATTCACAAAGACGCACGAAGAAAATATAAATAAAAAACTATTATGGAGCAAAGCTCGGAGAATTCTACTGCCTAATGTAGCATCTGCTGTCAAAGAATATGGCAACATGCCGGGGAACATAAAGGAGAATAAGAGCTCAAGGAAGAGACGAGAGGCCAAGATAAAGATCCAAAATGGGTGGAGGAAAGACGCTATCGCCTGACGGCTTCAAATTTTGGTCTGGTCTGTTGCTTACGAACAACAACAGATCCTCGAAACTTGTGTAGAAGAACATTACCTATATTCCGAATTTACACATTCTGCAACAATACAGTGGAGACGTGATAACGAAGAGTTAACAAGAAAACAGTTTTCCGATAAATTTCGGCTATGCATGAATATGACTTGTTTATACACCCAGAAATTTGTCACCTAAGTGCCACTCAAGATGGTATAATAGTCAAAGAAGTAGGTAGTTTTTAAAAATCGCAACATTATCCAAAACGATCGTTTTTTGACCAACTTCCGAATGAGCTTCAGGTTCTAATCATGCAAGAATGTCTCTAGGAAGCCTTCTATAAGTCCTTGAAATATTTTTCGAATCTCTCGTCAACTAATATGAGTTTCATACGAATCGTGTACCTTTAAAAAAGAAGCGTTGTATATCTTTTCAAACTTTTTTATACTTTCTTCTAAGATGTTATTAGTTTCAACTTTTTTTTATCCTATTTATCACATTGTGTTTCGCTTTCTGCATTATATCAATTATTTTTACCTATTAAAAAACTTTATAATCAACCACATTTGCTCCATTTTCATATTACTGTTTATCTTTTATTAATTTATTTGCGTCTTCAGACAGTAAATCATCTGTCGCATTTCTTAATGACTACTTTAGACAACAATTTATTTCACAATAGATTTAGTGGGTTGCCTACAATTCCTGTTACCTTATTCTTCAAGATTAAATCAAAATACAGTAAGCATCAAAAATTAAAAACATTCAATCTTCAAACCTATTATGCCTATATGCCTATTAACATCTCGTAAACTATTATAGGATAATATAATAAAATACCGCGTTGCTGTTCTAAAAATAGACGATTCATGTGAAACCCTTGTTAGTTGACAGGCGATTCCAAAAATATTTCAACGATTTATAGGATGGTCTCTAGAGAACATGTTAGCAACATTTTAACCTTGAAGCTCATTTTGAAGTTGGTTAAAAGCGCTCGTTTCGAGCGATGTCGCGAATTAGAAAAATCGAGTTATACACGCTAAGGGGAAACTGGAATTAGGTCTGGATCGGTGTCCGAAAGAGTAACAATTTTTAATCATCGATTTCTTGTATGTTTTCTGTAACTAGCGTTGAATTGGGTGTTTCACGGTGCATCCGAGGTTTCCATTTTGGACAATTTTCACTAAATTCTAAAGTGCAGAGGAAAATGTTGGAGCATTTCAACATTTTTCCTATCTTGCCATGTCTACAATTTTAAAGCCGTAAAGCAGCTTGTTTGAAAGCTTATTCGCAGGCGAAGGGCAAACGGTTGCCGAAAAATCCAAAAATCAAAAAAGTTATTAAAAAAAATAAGGAAAATTTTCTAATTTTTTCGATTATTCAAAATTGGAAATTGGAAACATTTTGCCATGTTCCGATATTTTCATCTGCACATTAGAATTTAGTGAAAATTTTCCAAAATGAAAAACTCCGTCAGGCGTACTGTGAAACGCCCAATTCAACGCTGGTTACAGCGTTTGAATATCTCAAAAAACAAACGAAGAATCGATGATTAACAATTGTCACTTTGCCTTAAACGATCATACTCCCAACTTTTATTTTTTTTATTTTTCTTCATTTTATTCCAGAATGGGAGAAAATATTTGTCATTTTTTCTAGAAAGCAAAGAAAAAAACGAAAAAAATTAATGTTGGGAGAATCTTCGAGTCATTCTTATTCATTTGCGTGTTTAACTCGCTTTTTAAAATCGCAACATCGTCAGCAACGAACGGTTTTTGACCAACTTTAAAATAACCTACAAAATTTTAATTTTGTTAAAATAATCTCCAGGGACCCTACAAATCCTTGGATTTTTTTCGTATCGCCTATGAACTAATAGGAATTTCACACGAATCGTCTACTTTTAGAGCAGCAGCGCTAGAAAATTAGTTAAACCAAAAATTAGTTACACAAAATTAGAAATAAATTTCCCCATTTAAAATACAACAGTAAAAGGTATATAAGATTCGAAGACAATATTTATTTTACTAAAGTCGTTGCCAAATAACTTTGATATTCCGTCATCAACAGGAAACGTATGAACAACTAGGGCGAAAAATTACAAGCGGGAATTTGACTACGGTAGTATTTTGTTTTTCGCGCTCAAAATATTCCAACAAGTTGATTACAAATTGTTGGGCTAGAAACTTTAAATATTTTCCAGCAGATTTAAGATAATAGTAAAAACCGAAAAAAAGCTTCAATATTTTGACAAATATAGGTCAAACCTACTCCCGTGTTCATTTTTGACAACTACGAATTGTGATGAAAAAATTCTTCAAATGTTTTAGTAGTAGTAACTTTGCTATACGATTCAAAATATGTAAAACACAAACTGCTGATATTCTAAAAAAACAAAATGTAAATAAGAAATTCCTACATCAGCAATGACAATGCATAGCAAAAGAAAAAGATTATAAAAAATGAAGGTATGCACAATTTTCAATTGATGTTATTTTTCGTTATTCCGTTATCATGAATATGCAATTTTTGCAGGTGTTGCAATAGATAATGTATTAAGCAACTGACTCTGCAAAGTTTGTGCTAAAACTATTCTCGTTTCCGGGCCAATAATTAATTAAAGAAAAGACTTTAGAAACAGCACGTTAGCTCAACATTCAATTCAAAGCGTCTAAAAGTTGGTTAGAAGTCCACTTCTAACAAGGAAACATGCATCTCTTAGATTTCGGTAAAAAACAACATATCTCAATCTCATCTAAACTGGAGAGGGACACCTGGGAATGTTTCTTTGTAAGTCAATTTCTGAAGAGGCAGCCAACATCAATGATATGGATGTAGAAGCATGGGAAAAGATGTTATGCAATATAAGTCATGGTTAATCACCACACTCCCTAGATGTTTATAATAATTAGAAGTGAAATTTGGAAAATCTTCAAGGTGGAGAAATGGTAAGCTTTTTTGAAAAATATGGTTTCTTCGAAATTGACTCGCTTTTAAAAAACTAAAACGACTGTATCCCAACGTGTAATATGATAAAGTTAAATCGTTATTTTTGGTTAATAAAAAAAAATTTCCATATTACTTTTACCCCTAAAGAAAAAAAAACAAATAATAAATACTATACAAAAAAGTTTATATTCTACCTACCACAATGTCGTTAATAACCCATCAAAAAAGCGATAAATCTCAATATTACTATTATAAACTGTAAACATACTTTTAATCATTCTTGGAGTAATAATAACACCATCAGGGGAATGGTGTAGTGTAGTGTAGTTTCAACTCGCGCGCACGATCAATTAAAATATTTTTTCAGGGGAAAACAACTTGCAGTTTTTTATTGTTAGTAACAATATTAATAAATGGAGTAATGAATGTTATGATGTCCTTTACATCTTATTATAAATTGGATGCTGAACGGTGTGGGAGCGGGCAGTTATTCACCTAGCGAACTAGCCACATAACTTGAGAACTATTAAAGATACGATGATAAGGTAAACTGCATTCGATTCCAAATTTTAAATTACATTAAGAAAATAGCAGATTTTTTTTAAACTGCTTTTTGGAAACTTGAAAAACAATATTCTTCTAAAAAACATTGAAATAACACGGAAACATAGCAGTTTTATGTTATTTGAAATCGAATGCAGTTTACCAAATCATTGTTCTCAAGTTATGTGATTCTACTCCACTACACCATACTATACCCTCAAGGGGAAGCTGGGGTCCGGCCTCTACTTGATGTCTGAAAAAATGACAATTTTCTATTTTTTTTTAATCATCGATTTCTCGCTTGCTTTCTGGGATATTTCAATAGTGTAACCAGCGTTGAATTCGGCATTTCATGGTGCACCCTAAGGAGTTTTCCATTTTGGAAAATTTTCACCAAATTCCAAAGTGCAGAGGAAAATGTCGGAGCATGTCAAAATTTTTCCTATCACATTTCTACAATTTTTAAGATAACAAATCGTACAGCAACTTGTTTGAAAGCTTATTTATGGGCAGAGAACAGATGGCTCCCAAAAAATCCAATTTCGGAAAATCAAAAAATTTATTGAAGGAAAATTAATGAAAATTTTCTAACTTTTTTGATTTTCCAAAATTGGATTTTTCGGAAACCATCTGCCCTCTGCCCATGAATAAGGTTTCAAACAAGCTGCTGTGCGATCTTGAATCTTTAAGATTGTAGAAATGGCATGATAAGAAAAATTTTGATATGCTCCGACATTTTCCTCTGCACTTTGAAATTTAGTGAAAATTTTCCAAAATAGAAAATAAGCGAAATCAATGATTAAAAAAAATTAAGTTTTTCGGATATCGAGTAGAGGCCGGACTCCAGCTTCCACTTAATCATAAATTTAAAAAAAAGTAAAACACTTAATAATAAATGGACTCAAGCATGTTTAAAAGAACACAAATCAACAGCGACATGTTCATTATACTTTTCTGTTATTTATTATGTTCGTTACACTTTCTTGTTTCTCAAATAAGTCAGAAAGAATACGGACGTTAGCTAAACATGATATTGATAAGTCGATATCTCTAAGAGTCTAATTTACTTCAGAAATCAGGTAATATATTTGTTAAAGCAACAAAGTTTCTTTCGTCTTTTTGTCGGTATAGTATTTACTTTTTATCAAATTATAAACCAAAATTTGAAGTAACCTACCAGAAGAATTTGATTATACAGGTTGAAGAAATTATGTTTTCTGTTTTCTACTTGATAATTTTAGGATAATATGTCACGTTATCGACGTCTTAAAAAAAACAGTCCATGATATAGGGATGTAAGTTTATGCTGACAGGTAATATACCAAATTGTGAAAGAAAGAGTCTATGAATTATAGCTGAAGCAGCATGTTATTTTGTTCAACCGGACTTTAAATGAAAATATTATAATCAAATTTTTGAATACATTTTTAACGTAACCAAAAATACACATACACAGTAGCCCCACAATATATTTTTGAATTTATTATATTTAACGTACCATAATTAATTAACAATAAGACTACTATTAATAATTTATGATCTATCAACAACGAGAACGGAATTGTGAACCTTGCTGCGCAGTCGAAAGTTAGATTTGATTTAAGCTATTTTATTTTATTAGTAAAACGAGTAACAAAATCTATTAACGTTAATTACCAATTAATTCGTGAGAACTAAAATCTGTTTTTTCTATGGTAGATAAACGATGCAAAGTTTTTATTTTATGACTTAATGTATGAAATTTGCTCAAACGATTGTATAAAAAGTATTCACAGTTAAACAATAAAGTATAATTTAATTTTTACACGTTATTTATTATATTTTCAAATTCATTATTGAAAAAGTTATGTCTGTCAATAGATTCGATTGTTTTAAATTTAATGAGAGAATTTAATGTAAGTTTCTATCAAGATTTATTATTATTGAATCGTTTGTTATAGTTCAGAAATTTTATTTATTGTTAATTATATAATTAAAATATCGTTATTGTTTTGAACAAAAAAGTTTATATTGTCACTTCATGTGATATTAAACCTTATCTTCGATAAGTAAATATGGCCATTTTAAGATAAGATCTGACATATTATAATTAAAAAATTCTGGTAATAATGCTGTCGAGGAACCATTTGTAAATTCTTTAGTAGAAATGTTATTCAAATGAATCAGTATTTAAAATATCGAGAAACAGAATTTGTCAATGAGAAAAAATACAAGAGGTTTCACGTTATGCAGGATAGTTCCTACGAAAATTCAGATTAGCTACCCAGCGACTCGAATAATACCGCCCTGTTGCTATAAAAGTAGCCAATTCGTATGAAACTCTTATTAGTTGACGAGCGATTCGAAAAATATTTCAAGTACTCCCAACATTGATTTTGTTTGTTTTTCTCCATTTTGTTCTCTAACAGGTGGAAATATTTCGTATTTTTTCTAGAATGCAATGGAGAAAAACGAAAAAAAAAATCAATGCTGGGAGGGTCTCTGAGTCATTCTTAGTCGTTTTATGTGTTTAGCTCTCTTTTGAAAATTGTGATCTCGTCCAAAATGAGCTTTTATTGACCAACTTCCAAATGAGTTACAAGGTTCTAATTTTACTATGATGATCTCTTAATACTCTCATATAAACTCTTGGAATATCATATTCTTCCAATCGTTTGCCAATTAATACGAGTTTTATACGAATCGGCTACTTTTAGAGCAACAAAGATATAAAAATACATGTAAATGCATTTGTTTAAATTATTTTTTTTAATTCAAAATACCACTTGAAAGGGTCTCAACTGCCTCTCAAGTGGTATTTTGTTTGCCGATCCGGTAGCCTGAATCGTTGTTTATAAGATTAGAAAAATAATGTGTGAATTTAATTTTTGGACTGTCAGAAATGACTATTTAGTCACGCTGAGGAAGTATAATTTCTAAGGCGCGTACATGAATACACACATTTTTTCCCCACCATATTCTGGGACAATTGGAAATGTTTCGTATTTTTTTTCCGTACATGTTACGATATATCAAAGACCAATTTTGACATTTACATATTAGTTCTCATTGTACCCTGTATTTGAAGGAGGAACGGGAAGCTCTTGTGACAACACTCATGTTATAGTTAGCAAGCTATACGAATGATATTTTAAGTCTTTATTGGGTAGTCTACGGATAAAATTTTAGCAAATTAGAGCATCTTAGTTCATCGGTAAGTTGATCAAAAAACGCACGTATCTGACAATATTGCAATTTTATTACCGTTTCAGAACTAAACTGTGTTGAAGAATACCGTGCTGTGGGAACGCTACCTGTATTATACAAACTATATCGTATGGTAACTCGCATTAGTGAGCTATTCGAATATTATTTCCAAGATTTGTAGGAGAACAGTTTTAAAAAAAAATAAGACGTCGTGTCCCATTGAAAAATTGTAAGAACCTTTTTGGAAAATGTTGCGATTTTCACCAACCAGCTACACATGTAAAATGTAATGCTTTGTATTTTTTTTTCAAGAATGCTGTAGAGAAAAAAACGAGAAAAATCCTTGAGTCATTCTTAGTACAAGGTTGCCATATAAACCCTTGGGATATTGTTTGAATCGCACGCTAAACAATCTCAGTTAATAAACTATCAGCTCCTCCGTCATATGTCATATGGTTCATATATTCACTTTAAATGTTTATAATTTATAACACTTTAATTTGAAATAAGAACTAAAAATTAAGTGAAATAGGTCTCGCGTTCAAACCACAGTCGATGATATAAACCTTTAGCAGTGTACAATGATTACGATAAACTTAATTTTCAATACTTAAAACAATACGTCGAATTAACTAAAACAAATAACATATGGATATTTAAATTTACCGCGTTTTCTTTAATAGTTCCCGGTCTATTCAATATAGGGAAACAATCACTATCAACAACATAAAGCGCCACCTATAAGAGTTTGTCAATAACTAATGGTAGATTACTACTTTATCGGCAACCTCTTAAATTAATTTGTCCGCTTTAATCAATCAGTAATTAATTAAATATGGAATTTCAACTTGTTTCATTTATTAGATAAACAGAATAATAATCACTCACCCTATACTTCCAGCTCGACGCTTTTGGATACACTTAGTAGGATCAGCACCTTTAAATCACCAAAATTCATTTCGACTTAAAATTATCAATAAAAGTAACAATTTTAGAAAATCATATGTATTTATATGTAGACACAATAAGATAGTGTTCGTTAAAATAATCTTTTATAAAGTTGAAAAAATATTATAGGAAATAATGATTGAATTCTATGATGATAGTTTGATTTTATGATAATACATAACTAACCTGGCACAGAATGTGTAACAGCTGACATCGGTATAGAAAACCATGCGTTTTATTTGAAATACGTACTGATAAATAGTCACAAAACACTAAATTGTCGTTTAAATAAAATACATTCGTGAAATATTGATTCAAAAGTTAAAAAATTGAGTGTTTACAACATAATGACAGCCATATTGGGAAAACTGTCTAAAGCAAGGTGGGAGTAGACATTTTGAGTAGGGGGTAACTGCCATTTTGTCGTAAGGGTTGTTTACGTATAGGCATCTAATTGTAGCTCTCTGCGGTTTTACTGATATAGATAACCAAGTATACACCTTGGAAGTGATTTTAATAAATCAAAAATACCGACTTAGAATCCTGTTTTTATTTTACCAAAAGAATTCGTAAAGATGCACTTGATTACAATTATTTCACTGAAGCCATTGCATCCCACTTCATCCTCGCCCATAAAACTTCTCTTATCAATTAATCATTGCAGTTCAGTTGTCATAGAGGACGAGCTGAACATTTTGCTTATTAAGTTAGTAATAAAAGTATGTTTCGTTAAATTTTAGGGATGAGACTTTGAATTAAAAAGATTTTGATGTATTTAGCATTTACTTATTTTTACAATATGCAATCATACATAAGATGAAATATACCTACAGCCAGAAAAATATCACCACATATTTTAAACTACATTTTGAGTTCTATAGCAAGACTGCTTCTTCTAATAAACGCAAAAAATTTCATTTTTTACAGTCCATATTTGTTCGTTTAACAGAGTCAATGTAACATCTAAAATGGGATGTATAAAACATTTTCATATTTTTTTTTTGTTTTCTAAATATACATAGAAAATTAAAACTTGTATAAAAACACCATTTTCGGTACTTCCTTTGTACATTTATTTATTTCATATCAGACATGTATAAAGCATTCGCACAGTAATACCAAACATGAAATAAGAGAACAGAGTGTGCAAAATAAAATTAAAAATGAGGGACAACGAGAAGGAATAGGGGTGGGGCGGGGGTAGAATGAACCACCAGACCAGGCAACTTGAGAGCTACAGCACTACCGTACTCTGTTATTCATTAATTAAAATAATCGTAATTATAATAATAATTAAAAATAATATTAATAATAAATCAATAAATACATAAGTAACATGGATGTTTGACATTTTCAGAAAGACGCATGTTTTTCTTATTTTACAAAATGGTACAATTATAGGTTTACACTAATGTGAATTCATTAGCTATTAGAGATCCAAATCTCATAAATTATTCCGTGACTATTATAAACGTCACCATCTGTCCCTATGGTTTTTTCTTTTAAATCTTCATCAATAATAACTTTATCATTATTATCAACATCATCATCATCATTATTGTTATTATTATAATGTTCATCACATATATTCACACAAGAACACACACTCACTCATACACGCACACACTGTTCAATTTATTTTATTATTATTATCATTATTATTATTATTATTTCAACAAATTGTTTAAAAACTATTCACGCTATACATAAAGTCTGTACACCAGTCCAAAGGCCGCAAAAGTATCAACAACGGGATTAGCTGCGAGATATTTGGAATAGTACTTTTGAGAGCAAAAGTGCCACTTGTTGATCCAATATTTGACTCATTACTAATGCTAATAATCTCGATTCTTGTTGCACTAATAATGGTCGATTATCTGGATGTCGTGCTAAAAACACTAATGTAGCAGCTGCCCTTCTTAACATATCCAAACTTGTTCCCATTGAATCAGGATTATCCCGTAATGCACCTATACCATGTTGATTGGCCACTCCTAATGCACTTTGTTCAGCTTGTTCAATAAATGCAACCAACAATGATACACAAGGTGTTTGTGATGCTACTGTCCTTGCCATACAACTATCAGCTGCGGCTAAATAATGTAACAAATTTATAGAAAACTCCCGTAACACTTGATCTTCTGAACGGCACAAATGTTTCGTTAATACAGCACATAATCTTTCTAATCTTGAAAATGGTGGAGTGGCTATCACTAAATCAACATTATTGTTTGTAACACATAATTTACACAATGCTTCCAATGCTAATCGTTGAGGGGACAATAATGATGATGGCCCCACTGTTGCAAATGGATCTTGACCACTAGCTGATGGACATATTGCCCAATGTAATAAACCATCTAAAATAGGCCTAACAATTTCTTCTGGATAGATATTAAAATCAATTTGTCCAGCTATATTAGCTATCGATACTAATATATTTTCTCTTATTTGAATTAGAAAATCCCACCACCATTCATTTTCACCCTGTAAACTACTACATGAATCTGCAAAATCTGCATCCTCCTATTAAATAGATAATAAAAAAAACACAATTAGCAAAAAAAAACAGTTACTCTATTTTAAATTAATTTTAAAAAAAGCCAATTAAATTCATACCTCTCTATCATAATTACGTGTCTTCTGTGTACGAGGTGGATGTTCATGGTGCAACAATAATAATTTTCCAACAATGGCTAAAAATGTAGAATTTTTTGCAAATTCACTTTCATTCCCAGGAACGAATGTAAGACTTCTAAGAATATTAGATATACAGACACACCGTTTGCCAACATTATCTTGACTTTCTGTAATGAGTACCAGACTAGCTTCATCTCTAGTATATGCTTCATCTTCACAATCAGAAGATCGTCGACGTTTAACTGACCCACCATTTAAATTACGTATTTTTGATTGTGACTTTTTTATATCTTGTTGTATTTCACCTTCTATTTGTTCTTGTAATTTCTCTTGTCCTTTATCAATTTTCCCACATTCCCCATTTACGCTATTATTCAGATCTATAGGTGATTGGTCTTTACAATTCACTACGTCAGTCTTAGCTTTATCATCTATGGTACGCAAACTGTTCGATTCTGCATTATCTTTTTTAATTCGAGATATCACATCACTAATTGTCTTTGTTCTACGTTTTTTATCACTTAATTTAGGAGGTGGTGGTTCATCAGGTGGTGGCGGTGGTGAACATTGTTTTTCTAATTCATCTTGTACTTGATTAATTTTCATTCGATTATCAATTTTTCTATGAAATGGTATCCTACCAAATTCAGCTTGAAATGTTGGTAAAATATATTCAGCATCTGTATGCCATGGATCAGCTGGTATTTCAGCTAAAATACTAGCACCAGTTGTATCACCACGTACATCCCAATCTTTTTGATGATCCTTTATAAATATATCTTCATTACGTTCTATTAATTTTACAGGATATCCTTTACGTGTAACAAATGTATAATTATTTGTATTATGGAGTAGTACTGATTTTGTATTAGGATCAATTGGTGAAACAACACCACCTAAATCAACTTCCGAATTTTGCGGTTTTTCTTCACGTGGATAAGGTCCATCAAATATATCCGATAAACTTTTTTGAAAATGTTCTAATAAAATATCTAAAAGACCTGGCCATTGTTGTAAACCAAAATAACCAACAGATGTATCATCAAATAGAAGTATATTTAAAATATCTAATGCATATGTACTTTCTGATAATAATCCTGATCTTAAACTCATAATAACACGCCAAGGATCAACTTGGCCAAGATCAGCACGACATAAACGTTTTCTTCGATATAATACAGGCAATGTTGCTTCCACACTATCTGGCGGGAATGTAATCTCTCTTTTAGGTAACTGACTCTGTGAGTACGTACTACCAGATACAGTTGGTGTTGGACTACCTTTGGCACCTTGTGGTGGCATCATTGAAAATGGTTTACCAGGTCTAGGAGCACCACCAAGTGGTTGCCTTAAATTGGTACTTTGACCAACAACACCAGGCGTTGATAATGTTGGCCATTGTTGTTGATTTTGTTGTGGTGGTTGAAAACTAGGTGTTGCATTTGGATATCGATCCCATTGACCACTCGGTCGTCCACCTTGTTGATTCCATTGTTGTGTTGTTACTTGAGGACCACCTGATGTTCCATACTGAGGTGCTCTATACTGATTGTTGTTTGACCAAGCTATTGATAAAATAAATTAAAAAATTATTTTGATATTAAAAACAGAGAATTTCACATAAAAATAATGAATAACCTACCATACATCTGTGGTCTTTGTTGACCATATTGGGGATATGATTGTTGATCTTTAGTAAAATCTGGATGACGTCTTGGAGGTTGGGGCCCTGGAGGGGGCATATTTTTATTAGAAGTAGGTACACCTGGATAATTACCACCAGTAGATGGACCCTAAATTATATCATTAAATATTATTATTCTAGTAATATTCAAATTTTAAAATTCAAATAACTTACCTGATCTGTTCTATAATAATCTTGTTGTGTATTATAAGGCCCAGACGGTGATTGGGACGTTGGTGGGCCTGCATTACCTGCAGCTGTATAACTAGGTCTAGGACTATATGTTGTTGTTGGAGCAGCTCCCATACTATATCGATTATAATGGTCTTGTCCACTTACAGGTGGACCTTGTGTATTTTGTTGTGGTGGTGGTGGTGCTAATTGAGGTGGAGCCCCCGAATCTCCTGAATATGGAGGATATACTGGTCTAACAGCAGGTGGATAACCTGTATTAGCTGAATATGTTGAATACTGATCTGGTGGTGGAGCACCAGGACCAGGACCAGGACCCGGATATTGATTATAGCCCGTTTGTCCACTATAATTTTGTCCTTGTGGTCTAGGTGGTGTATTTGAAGGATAAGGAGGATGTGGGCCAGTTGGAAATGGGCCACCCCGTGGCGGTGGTGGTGGTGGTGGACTCGGAGACACGTCGTCAAATGGATTTGAAACGCTTACGTTATCAGCAGCAGCCCCGCCTGCAGGGCTAGGACCCCCGGGGGTAGCATTGTTTAAATGATTTGCCCCTCCTGATCCTGTTAAAAACATCCATGATCATTTAAATTTATCTTTTACGTAAATATCTTACCTCCATGTGGAGAAGGAGCATTCGATTGAGATGAAGGTCTTTGTGGAGCATTATAGTCTGTATTTCCCGATGGTGGATAATTATAATTATAACCATCCATTGATGTACTACCAGAACCTGGTGGTGGAAAGGAATCTTGCGAATTGGAAGAACCAGGTGATGGTACTGAAGCAGCTTTTGCACCCTTTTTCTTCGAACTAGCTTCAACTTGATTTATTATTGGTTGTGGATCAATACCACCCCGATCAAAATGGCATTCAAAAGCTAATAGATTTTTCGTGTAATGTTTTCTTAATGTATAAGCTGCACTAGATGAAGCACCTATTCCTAACATTCCAGCAATATCTTTCCATGTTTTATTTTTCGTTACCTAAAATAAAATAATTTCAATTGATAATTGTCTAAATTCTGAAAAAAAAAATAACTAAAGAAACCTCCATAAATCCTCCTCGTTCTTTTACATATACATACAAACGAAACAAATCTAAGGGATTTTTAGAAATTGTAGGACAAGTGGTGATTGGAGTCCTTCTTTCTTCCATAAATGCTAATAATTTATCTAACCATATCCTTCTATCTGGACTATCATCCATTTCATATAATTTTCCAAGACTATCCGTTTTCTGTAAATATACAATTTTCATTTAAGAAATTTATATATACTTATTAATAATTAAAAAAAAATAACAAGCTCTACATAAAACATGCTAAACATGCTATTCACAAGCATTAGCACGACATTAAATAATATTTTTTATAAACCTTTGAGCGATACGTGTCCGCAGGAGGCACATGACTGTTAAACACCTGGAAACACCCACCAGTTAACTTAGTGAACACTAAATAGACACTACGAGCTTAGATTTTATTTAAGATCGTTTTCATCTTTGATAAGCCTAAGGACCAATATTTAGTAGTCATTGCTATGTTCAAAATAAATTTAAAACTCGATTTGAATATAGCAACGTTTTGACTATGTTTTTTGGTTTTATTTATTGTTATTACTATTATTATTATTATTATTACTGTGTCACTGTATTTAAAAAAAAGGGTTTTTGCAATGGGAAAACAACTAGTGGTAACAAGTGATATTAAAATGTTAACAAAACATACATGATTTGTGTGTGAAAACACTCACATCCAATGTAAAAATAATTTTCTATACTTACAGGGCTAGCAGGAGTCCGAGGCCAACTGGGACTGCTTAATTCGCCATAATCTTCATGCATGGAATTCATACTAGCTGCGCCTGGTGAAGGAACAGTACTTTGAGGAGTTGTAGGATGACTATAATGACCCATTTCTTTACGATTAGATTTCGGTGTTGTACATTGAGGATCTTCTCCAGATGCTATTATAATTATAATAATTAAATGTCAATTTTATTCTTAATAATTCTGTTTTAAATATTGATTAAAATTTACCAGCAGAAGCATTTGATAATGTTGATTGTTGTGAACCTTCATCAATAGGTGTTCCATCTGGTCCAGTTGTCACAACTGATGTAACAGAACCTCCAGATGTGGCAGTAACTTGTGTACTCATACTTCCTTGAGCTGTTGTTGTAATACCATTATCCATCATATCTGAGCCCATTTGTGTATGAGAATTTGGAGTAGAACTAGGTGGTGGCATCGGTCCATCATGTGAATGATTATTAGGCATACCAGGACTACTTGTTGTTGGCATATTTGGCGGTCCCATTGTTGGTGGTGGACCCATACCACTATGATGATGACCAGTTGATGGTGGGCCCATATGATAATTTTGTGGTGGACTAGGACTAGGTGGCGCTGATCCAGGTACATTACCAAATCCCATTTTATGTTGTAAATGTTGTTTGAGGTAGTGCGGAGGTCGTGGTGGTCCAGGTGATGGTGAACCAGATGTTTGTGGTGGTCCATTACCTTTAGCTAATGATGTTACCGGACCTTGCCATGTTTGTTGATAAGGTGCAAATTGTGAATTAGGCATATGATTTGTTGATCGATTTGGAAATTGTTGTGGTGACATATTATTTGGTGGTGTTTGTGATACTGGTGGACCATATCCTTGTCCAGGATATTGCATATTTGTTTGTGGCCTTGGTGGATAAGTATTTTGTACATATTGTTGTTGATGTTGGTAATGTGGAATTTGTTGACCTGCTGGTCCAGGCACCATACCAGGATGACCTTTAAAACTATGCACGTGAGCTGGATGTGGTGAAGTATGTTGTGTAGGGTAGCTGCCCTGTGTAGCCATAGGAGAATGACTCATTCGAGTTGGTCCGCTGCCATCTGATTGTCCACTGGAAGGCCGCGGGGGTATGGGAATGTTTTGTTGACCTAAAGTAACAATTAAATAAATCATATCAAAAAAAAGTAAAACAAATATATACAAAACAGCAATAATTGATAACATATTATTTAATTTAAATAATATTACATTATCAAGACGATAAGAAACAGCTGAGGTATCGATTGATAATGAAAATTATGACAAAAATAGTAAAAATCAAAACAACTTTCATTTATTATTCAATGAAAGTTTATATTCAAAAACTTTTTAAAATAAACCAAATGAAAACAGATAATCAAATACCGTATAGTAAATATGATGTGATTTATTATTATATCCAAAATAACGACTTCGACAGTAAAATGTAGGTCAATGCTGAAAAGAAATGTATCTACATTTTAGTCAATGGGACAAAAAAGAACACGTGGTTCAACATGCGAGACATAAGCACGTTTTTTTCGTATAAACTACCATACATCATAACTCATAACAAATATAAATTCAATAAAAAAGATAATTTCGGTATTTTAATATTTTTTGATTTATATTCTCTCTTTTAGATTGTTATATTTTCCAACGGACTATAAATGCATACAAAAATATATATACTCAATCAAATAGATAAGTAATTAATAACTGAAAATACAACATGACCAATAATTATGATATTATATTTTTAAGTTCTAATTCTCCTTGAATCTAAATCCGGATAAGAGAAAATAGCGAAATATCAAAAAGTTCAATACTCAAATTAATTATACATGATTATTATACAGCAACGGCATTTCACATAAGTACACAAACACGAACCGTTATTTATTACAACCATTTTGGTGTGCTGACGTCACAGTCCGAACTATCTAACAGTCGAGCGATAGGAGGCAGTGAATTTACTAGGCGCTTACTATGTTACAAGCGCACCAAAATCCGATCTCTGATTATAACTTAAAAATATGTGATTCTTATGGAACAATAGTAAAATCTAAAATAAAACAATTTTACTGTATAAGGGAAAGTTGGATGGTTTTACTAAGGACTCTCTCTTTTTATAACTTTAACAAAAATTGTCTAAATATGCGATATTGATGTTCTGCTATATCTGTTTATGAGATTAATAAATGTTAATAAATCAAAATGCATCTTCGATAATGTAACTTTTTGTGATTCCCTTATTAATTAGGTAAATTATTAAAGAAAAAGGTAAAATAAAATGTACGTTTGTTTTGTGTAGTATAAACATTTCTAGAAAAGAATTTTTAGGCGTCCTGTCAATGTACCATTAGTTTATACTTGGGAACTTCTACTTACTAGGTAAGTGCTCTATTAAATATTCACATTATAAACTATGTGCCCTTGCGTTTTTATATTAAATGCAAATGTCTTTGATCTTTTCGTAACAAGAAAAAATCTTAAAGTATGTACGTTTGCATGTGTCGAATACGTTCATTTTGACACTAATTTATTTATACACGAATAAATTTATTTGAAATGTGAACAGAACTTAATGAAGAGACTTTTGACGAAATTTGGAGTGCTTCCACATGGCACGATTATTATAAATTGCTTTCAATTATAAACAAATAATATATGATAG
>JAZBGW010000458.1:3901-18813 GCA_037464815.1 Mylabris variabilis | reverse complement strand
ATATGTATGTATCCAACTTTTTAATTCCTTTATTGATTTTTTGTTGTTTGTAAAATACTGATTTTGTCAATATTTTTTTATTGTTCTATAATGTTAATGGAGAAATGTAGCAACGTTGACTTTAATTTTTGGTGATATTGTAATATCACTGAAACTGTTATTGGTAGTACTGTTTTTTTTTTACAAAATGGCGAATTTTGTTTGTTTTGTACAAATTGTGATTGTGTGATTATAATAATTATTAAATTAAATAAATTAACTAAATCGAAAAATCGTGATTTTCATCATTAATTAGTATCAATAATCAATAATAATAATAATGTCAAATAATCAGAAATTTGGTATTTCTTTGAATACGTGTGATCCATTAAGTATAATTGATAATTTAGAAAGTCAATCGTATCTAAATACAAATTTCAATGGATTGTTATCAATTGATAATATGAGAATAAAAATTGAAGACTTTACAGATTGGTTAAATAGTACATTTCGTATTAATATATTACATGAAAATATCGATAAAGAAATATATTTATATTTATTATTGAATTTAAAGAAAAATTTACGTGTAACAATCAGGGAAATAATGAAAACTACACAAAATCGTAAATATAAATTTAAATGTAATAAATGTAATAGAACCGTAAGTATTGATAATAATCGTAATTTTTGGGAGTGTATACAAGATCATGAACATTGTGAAGAAATTCTAATAGATGGTTTTGATAATAATATAGAGATGACAACTGAATTAACAAATGATATAAAAACACAGCCTGCTATTAATAATAATAACAATAATAATAATGAAAATGCAAAGACAATAAATAAACCACCAGGCTTGAATGATTTTCGATTTAATTTTATTGTAAAATACGATCCAATGATTGAATATAATTATTATCCAGAATCGTTAATGACAATGGCACGAAATTTAGATAAATCAATTGAATACAGTATACAAAGATCAGGTGTAAATCGTGCTGTTTGTTTATTATGTCCATGTCAAATAACAACAAAAGCAAAAAAGAACAATAAGGTAACACAATTTTTATTAAAGAGCCATATCAGTGGACATAAACATTTAAAATGTGCATCGAATAGTCGAAAGTTATTAAATTTAAAAAAATACCATGATTTCTGGCGTGTACAAGATCTACAATATCAATCACATCAAATCTATTTTCTACCACAAACTGATTTAATTAAATGTTATCTATGTAATGAAAATTTTATATATGATGATGTTATTGAACATGTAAAAAATGAACAACACAAAACGAATTTTATTAAATGGATTACATCAGACGAGGGACAGAATTCACGTTTATATTTAATTGAAATACAAATGTCGGTTTATTGTAAAAATTATAAAATTAACGGGCATGCAACAACACCACCACTACTACCACCACCACCACCACCACCGCCGCCGACAACAACTGTCCCTAAAACAACAACAACAACAACGACGACTAAAAAACCAACAACACCGAAAAAAATTAATGGGAATTTTGATAAGAAACAACATAAAACTACAAATCTACCACCTTGTAATGTGGTGAAATCTGAATTAAGTTTCAATAATGATGGTAAGATATGTTTACCGGATCGTTTTCAACAACATGAGAATTTCTTTAAACGAACTGATGATAGAATTTATTGTAATTTATGTAAAATCGATCTTATCTATGATTTGAAAACAATCATTACACATATACGTTCACAAATCCATCGACAATCTACTGATAATATTAAAGATAAAAGTTATAAATACTTTTGTGAAATTTGTAATGCTTATTATAGTAATGAAAATGGTTTTGATAATCATTTCAATCAAAATTCTAATCGACATGATAAAATTGCTGATAATAGACGGGCGAATTTAGCTTTTTATGAATGCCGGACATGTTCAATTGTAATTTACGGTGATGAATTGTCGATTAGTCGACATCGAACATCTGCTTCTAGGGCTAATAAGAAGAAAGGTTCAATAATAATAATACTAATAATATTTGTAAAATTTTACATTTTTTAGTTTTTTAGATGAAGTACGATTATCGTACACGGTTAAACGTCTATTCAAATCGGAACAATTGATAGATGAAGAGGCGAAACGTTTAACTCTTGAAGCTAATCAAGTATTACAATGTAAAGAACGTATGAGACAGTGTTGTGATGATTTAGAAAAGGCATTAAATCAATCATTTCCAAATTGTAAAGCGTACGTGTTTGGTTCAAGAATTTCAGGAACTGGCAATATTGTAAACGATGATAATTTCGATAAATACCGCCTGTCCCACCTAACTATGGACAGTCTATATCTCCCCTCATTTAATATACAGGGTGTCCCGTAAATCGCGTATTTCATCCTAAGGGTCAGAATTAGTTATTAATTAAATCATGAAACCAATCAGGTGCTAACTATAGCAATTAAAAGAGAGGCGGTAGAGCGTGGGAAGCGGACCAGTTAGCAGGATGGCGCGTTCAAACAAAAAGCACCTGATTGGCTACTTAATTCAATCAGTTACTAATTACATGAATTTCATTCCCTATCTGCCCCTAGGAGGAAGTGCGCGACTTATAGGACAGCCTATAGCATAGAAAAAGACTTGGAAGTTATTGTAGGGTGGCGTCCAATGAGTATTAGGGTGGTTAATGGATTTCTCCATCTTCTTTTGAAAATAAGTAAACTGATTGTAGGGGGTAAGTAATGTAATACATGGACATATGAACGGCTGACCTCAACCTCTTATTATAATGTTTTCAAGTTGGTGTTATTTTAATTGACGATTTTCCTGAAATAGTGGTTAAAACAGATTTTCTTTTTCACGAAAATTACGAAATGAACGAATGAAAACACGAGTTTATTCTCTTCGGTGTTGTATTTTTATCTGTTGTTTACAAATTAAATAGAACTTGACCTTGTAATGTCCACGTCAGCAATAAGTATACAGTGTTGGCGAGTTTAGTAAATACATAACTATCTGTCACACTACAATAACTTCGAAGCTTTTTTTTTTTATTAAATAACGGGAGATATAAACGTTCACAGTTAAGTGGGACAGGCTGTATATTTTCTAAATTAATATAATTTTTTCATATATTTATAGAATAGTGATTTAGATATATTTATGGATATTGGTGGTATGTATACCGGTAATATTAAACAAGATCCTGATCAACAGGAGGCAATTATTATAAAAGCAACAAAAGTATTGAAAGCATGCAAAGATGATTTTAAATCTGTTCTATCAATACCGGCAGCTAGAACACCAATTATAAAATTACAACATCATTTCACTGAATTAGATTGTGATATTTCATTTAGACATGGCTTAGGTGTTGAAAATACGAAATTTCTACATTTTTGTATGGAATTACAACCGATAACACAACCATTTATTCTATTATTAAAAAAATGGTCGGATGAATGTAAATTTAATGAACATATAACAAATTATGCATTTGCATTAATGGCAATTTTTTATTTACAATTATACGGTTATTTATTACCGGTTAAAGTGGTACGTGAATTTAATCCGCATCCATCCAGAGTTATCGATGGTAATTGTTTAATAATATGTTATACAACGTGGCTGTAATGAGTGCTATTATTACAACACGAGCGAGTTTTGTAATCATTCGAGGTAGTTATAGCACACATTATAGCGAGTTGTATACTATACCTTATCTACGACTTATTTCTAAATGTATAGCAGGTATCAGTGGTGTATCTTTTTCATCATTTTCGATTATAAAATCGCACAAAAAACAGACACTTTAGTACTATTTGTTAAAACTATCTCTTTATTTATTTTTGTCGTTGCCATGGTTTTTTACATTTGAGAGAAACTATTATTTACTACTAAAATCGTTTTTTAAGTATTTGTTAAAACTGCCGTGTTATTTATTTTTGTCGTTATCATGGCACCCTTACATTTCACAGCAACTATAATTCAAAATCACACAAGAACGGATACTTTAGAACTACGTTTTGATTTATTTTTCTAGTTACCATGGTTTTTTTAACATTAGAGAGAAATATTACTCTTTTCTGAGATGGAAGAATGAACCATTATTCCCTCTCGTAAGCCAATCAGAAAATAGTAGTAAATAATATAGGGCATTATTATATTGCAAAAACCATACATATAATAGTCACTTTATCTATAAGTCGTAGATAAAATAATATTCTTTACAATAAAATTGATTGGAAATTTTCAGGTTGGGAAACAATCAATTACACAGTGCCTGTTGAGAAAATGCGAGAATTCGTGAAGCCGTACGAATCAAATATTAAACAATTACTGAAAGATTTCTTTGATTATTTTTCAAAATTCAATTATCAAAACGATGTAAGTTGATTTTGTAAATGTTCGATTTTCTCGTGTAATATAATTAACAAGAATATGAATTATTATTAGGTGGTGTGTCCATTGATGGGTAAAACAATTCCAAAGATGTCGTTCTGTGAACGACCTGAAAAGCATTTACCAATCGAAATGAAAACATATTTACGTAAAATACAAACAATTGATGATGCTGAACATTTTCGTGCATTATCACCATTCTGTATCCAGGATCCATTTGATTTAAGTCATAATTTAACGAAAGCTTGTCCAAATAGTGTTGTTGTGAAATTTAAAGCATATTGTAAGGCGACTTGTGAATTATTATCATCAACTAATTTAGAATAATTCGTTTTGTTTCCATTTTATTATTATTATTTTTTATTTTCGGTAAAAGTGCCTTTATTTTTCAATTTTATTTTATCGTATAAATTGTGTTTAATTTGTAATTGGTTTTAAACAATAAATTGATTTATTCCACATTTATTATTTTAATTAAAATAGGTTTTATTTATTTATATAATAAATTTAACAAAAACAAAAGCTAATAAATAATTTATAACAATTTGTAGAAATACTGGTAGAACTAAAGATATATTCAGATGATATTTTTACAGATAACGACTATAATATTGTGATAGAATTTTGTGAGAAATCCTCCTTTTAGGATTTATTACAAAATACAATCACATTTCAACTGATTATATCACAGATTTAATTAAATTAATTAAATAATACTAACATACAATAATAATAAATATTGTTAAATAGAACACTAGATATTGATATAAAATATTATTGTCTGCGATTTTATGAGAACACATAAGCGATAATAAAATTATTGTCATTCCATTATTACTATTATTATTATAATCATCTTAAATTTATGATGATATAATATTTAATAGACTTACATATGAACCAATCAAGAAACCGATAAAACCAAATAGAATTATGATTAAATTCTTACATAATAACCATGTATAATTCCTATTATGTAATTTATTTCTTATTGGATAAAATGTAATAATTTCAATTAATGGTGGGAAGATCAATGCTAATGCTGAACTACTAAATGCACCAACTAATGATATAACAGCACCTAAATTTGGTATAGCAATAGCTAATGCAAATGTTATAAATACTAATAATGTACGTGTTATTAATTCAGCAAAACGTAATGAACGTTCTGTATTAAAATAAATTTGTACATGTGGCCATATAATATTGAATGCAACATAAAATTGTAAACTATATGATAAGAAGATTGCTATAGCCATCATTAAACGTACTAATTGAGCTGCCCTATAATTTAATTTTATTAATTAATTAAAAAAATATAGTAAAAATAAATAAAACTTACAATTCATCTGCAGGCAACAATAGTGTAACACTACCTAAAACAGCACGGTCTCCATATTTTAAATAACCGAAAAAACCAATTGCTGTATATAAGACGGCAACAATGACCATACCGGTATTTAGAACACCGGACCAACCACCGAAATCCTGTGGTGTTTTCATATTATTCTCTAAGGGTAATACCTGAAAAAACAATATTAATACAATTTAACAATTCAGGCTGCGGACCACTACTTTTTTATGAAAATGGGAAATGTTTGACGCACCGACTTTATGTATATAAAATTTTAAGGGCTTTTCAAATATCTAAGAAACTTTCCGATCGACTTGTTACATCTCCGGAATTTTAATAAAAACGGGCACGCTTATGCAGTACTTTTTTTGCACAGTTTTAAAGATGGACAAACGGATAATTGCTTGTTCGAAAACTTAACCATGTGAGGGAAACGTGACGTCGGTGAAAAATCCAATTTTTGAAAATTTGAAAAGCTTATTTATTTCCCTGTAAAAATTGGGATTAAAAGGATTTTCCATATTTCATCATGTAAGATGTGTAATCTGCATTCTTATGCGTTAATTCGCATATACTGATCTCTCTTGTAACCAATCATTCCCAGTTTGTGGTTTCATTGCAAGGTTGCCACATTTTTCCTTCCAGATTTAGAAGGTCTAGGGTTTCTACACGTATATACATATAAGGACAGGGTTATTCACGTCCAACGAAACGTTCTTATAGCAGCTCCCTTTATTTGACGAACGATTTAAAAAAAATGTAAGGATTTTTTTGGGGGGCTACCTGAGGATTGTTTTAGCAAAATTAGAACCTCGTAGTTCATTTGAAAGTAGGTTGAAAAACACTCGTTTTTCAAAAATGAACTAAACGCGCAAAACCATGACTTGTAGACCATCTTAACAGTGATTTTTTTAATTTTTCTTCATTTCATTTTAGAGAAAATGTAAAATATTTCTATCTAATCCACAATAAAATTGAAGAAAAAAACGTAAAAAATCAATGTTGGGAAAGTCTCCGAGTCATTCTTGGTCGTTTTTGAAAATCGCGACATTGTTAGAAAAACAAGCGTTTTTTTGACCAACTTTTAAATGAACTACGAAGTTCTAATTTTGCTAAAATGAGCTCCAGGTATCACCCTACAAATACCTGAAATATTTTTCAAATTGTTCGACGAATACCCATTATTTGACGAGCAGATCAAAAAAATAAGGATCTTTCGGGACTACTTGGAAGTTATTTTAGCAAAATTAGAACACTGTAGTTCATTTGGAAGTAAGTCAAAAAGACGTTCGTTTTCGACAAGGTCGCCATTTTCAAAAACGAACTAAACTCGCAAAACAACCAAGAATTTTTCTTATTTATTATACACTATACCGATTTTCTCACAAAATCTCACAAAAATCGGTATGGGTGGCAAATCTAGGCCTTCTAAATCTGAAAGTAAATGTGGCAACATGAGACCACAAATTGGGAATTACAACAGAGATCAGTATATGAGAATTAACGCGTATGAATGAAGATAACACATCTTACATCATAAAATACGAAAAATCGTTTTAATCGCAATTTTTACAGGGAAATTAATAAGTTTTTGCGACAAAAATATGATTTTTGGACAACTCTATTAAAAAACAATTATTTTCAATAGATAAAAATAACAAATGAGCTTTCTCAAAATTTTCCAAAATTGAATTTTTCACGGACATCAGGTTTCTGCATAAGCATGCCCGTTTTTATTGAAATTCCGGAAAAGTAACAAGTCGATCGGAAAATTTCTTGGATATTTGGAAAGTGATTTGAATTTTTTATAAATAAATAAATTTTCATTAAAAAATAGTCAACACAGACTGAGCTGCGGGGGAAATTGTAAAAAAAACATGCCTCGAGACAATTTTCTGTAATTCAGAATTTCCTCAAAATTTACCAAAACCGAATCGTCCATCTCCTGCACTTTAAAACGCTCTTTTCATAACGCTATCGCACGTTTCTACGTTTTAAAAAACCAAACGAGATATCGTCTATCAAACATTCCCCATTTTTCATAAATCCGCTGCCTTAATTAATTCAAAACTTACCACTCCTATACCTTCAAAAGCATAAACTGCAGTACCAAAATATAACGGTAATTGTGATATTGGTGCAAATGCATCAATTGTATTCGTATTTGGTAAATCTTGTAACATATAAATGAACGTTATTATTAGACCACTTGTTGTTAATATTGAAGCAATCAATGATGAAGGTGTTAGATATTTTAAACTTTTAACAAAATTCAATAGAATCATCGGTATTAATAATATCAATAAATACCAATGTACACTGATATCAACAAAATAATGTTTGATAATATCATGTAGATTTGCAGCAACAAATACAAAATATACACAACAGAAACCCAATTGTGTTATAAACAAGAATATGTTAATCAACGACCTAAATTTACAAAAAAAAAAAATTAGAAATATTTCATTATTATTTAAATTTAAACATTACTTTGCTAGATTACTAAATTTCTGTATTGATTCAGGTCCTGTACGGAATGCATTCTCAACAACTTCAGCAAAATTCATCGATGGCCGCTGTGTACGTTTACACAATTCATGTGAACAATTCACCAACATATGCATACAATGTGTACAAATAAAACCCATAAATAATGTACCAAATAAACCAATTACCCAACCGGCATTACGGAAAGCATCCGGCATAGCTAATATACCAGTACCAACATTACCTTTTAATAAATGTATCATTGTATCAAAATTTGATGTTGGATGTTCTAAATCGCGTTTAAGCATTGGATGTTGCTCATTATTAATATCATCAATATTTGATACCATATTCTCCATATCAACTGATGTTGTTGTTGTTGCGGTTGTTGTTGTTGTTTCGTTAACATATTCATTTTCCAATAAACGTAATTTTTCATCTTTCTTCGATTTTGATAGCAACACCTTTGATTCCTGTCGAAATAGAAATTTGGTTTAAAACAAAAACATTATAATGACCTAATGTAGAGAGAGAAGAGAATAATGTGATAAGAAGTCTTTGATAAATGATGATTTAATCCAGGAAATTTCCTAAAAATTTATCAACACATTATTAACAATTATAAACAACAGTTTGATAAGAAATCGTTAAAAACATATGTGCAAACGATTCAAGCACGTTTCCCTTTATTCGTTATTATTATTATTATTATTATTATTATTATTACATACCAAATGATAATAAATTATCCGAATTAATTAAATGATAATTAGTTTTTATTATAATTGAGAGAACATTCAACTGAAAAATGGAAATTTTTAATCATATATCAAACTATAGAATAGAAGAAGAAAAAAGATTTCCATTCAACTTTGGTCCAATCGAATCGGAAAAGAAATGATTGTGTTATTTATTGCATGGCATTCCTTTGATTATATGTTAAAGAAACCGAAAAACTTTTCCTATTTGATAACGATTTTTAAAAACACGTGAATCTTTAATTTTTTTTTTCCTTTTCGCGGGTTATCAATTGCCAATTTTACATCATCATCATTATTATAATAAAAATAATAATAAATAGAGATTCTAAAATTTATAATTACGTAAATTCAATTTTATCAATTAAAATACTGAAACCTATAATACGCAATACAAGAAAAATCATCTTTTTATCTTTACTTATTTTCCATTATAAACGCACCATTTTCGATACGTTTATAACGATTTCAAACAATAGAAATGGAAGTTTCAATTAGAATTTTCAATTTCTTGAAGAGTTTCGCTAAAATTTTTGAAAACAACAATTTTTACAACATCAAAAAAATGTACGATAAAAATTCGTTTTCAAAATTTCAAAAAATATTTAAAAAATTATTCATTATAACCGTAGACTGATAGTTGCCATAGAAATATTCAAATAGAACAAAAGATAATTAAATATTAGTTATTTAGATTTGTAATAGTAACTTTAATTAATTATTTAAACAATAAATCCGCCCATTATATTTTGTTGATATTCCATAATTTACTTACGTTATTAATATTTAAATTGATAGAACCGTAGCCGTTTCTCATTTTGTGTTATTATTATTAATATTATTTCTTATTTTAAATAATATAAATAATAATAATAATAATATTGAACATTTAATTACTATGAAATTTCAACCACTACTGTTCTTCAATGTAGAAGAGACATCATCTTATATTCGTAATTAAAATATTAATTAGTTGACCCTCAATCGCCCCACTACCACCACCACCACCACCATCATCATCATCATCATTATAATTGATTTAATATATATCGCTTTTTTGTTTATATCAATTTTGTATCATTTATTATTAAAAATATAACTGATATCAACACGTGTTTTTGTAAACTCTTAAAATCAATTTAGAAAAAAAAACAACTAGTGTTAGAAATCTACAAATATATACAAGAAAACATCAACGAAAATCAGTTTATTTTGATTTAGTGATTATTTTGATAAAGAAATTGTAAATAGATGTGTATTTGAGTGCGTGTAGGAAATTTCCATTAGAAAATGTGATAAATGATATTTTCTCTCTGTATTATTCCATAACACAATTAATGTTGTGAATATCTTTTTAATATTATTGAGGAAATATCATTTAAACTATTGATATGGAGAAGAACATGCAACCAAGAAAGTGCATCAACATCAAAATGATTTAGATATTTACTGATAAATGTTCGAGTGGTGTATCAGATGTTGATGAATTCATCTTGATATCAAATTTCCACTGTAATCAAAATCATTATTGATTTATTATTCTTATTAGTATTATTATTATTATTAACAATAAAAGCAAATAAAAAATAAAGTCTTGTTTTTTTTAGGTTAAGTCCCAAAATTTTATCAAAAGTAATTATAAAAACAAAGCTAACAGACATACTTTTTTTTATAATTGATAAGTAATTATCATTAGTGCTATTTAGATTAAATTTTACTTACTCATTAATTAAAAACAATGTTAGATTAATTAATTTTGAACGAAAAAATAAAAATGAAAATTCAGGTCACGAATGGACGATTTTACTGTCAGAATTGACATCGATTCAAATTTTATCTAATTGTAGCTTCAAATACGCAGCGTTGCCACGTCGTTATTTACCGTTGGTGTACCGAGAAAGTTGTATAGTCGATTCGCAATTTTAAGAAAGTATCTTGGTGTCCGAAAAAAAATGACAATTTTTAAACATCGATTTCTCGCTTGTTCTCTGAGATATTTAAACACTGTAATTAGTGTTGACTTGGATGTTTTACGGTGCATCCGTTGGAGTTTTCCGTTTTGGAAAATTTTTACTAATTTGAAAAGTGCAGAGGAAAATGTCGGAGAATGTAATTTTTTATTTATCTCGCCATGTTTACAATTTTAAAAGTAAAAAAATTGTATAGCGGAGAGCAAGCGGTTCTCCAAAATTTCCATTTTGGAAAATCGAAAGAGTTAGAAAATTTTCTTCATTTTTTTTTATATAACATTTTTGATTTTCCAAAATTTAATTTTTAATAGAAAGACAAAGAGAAATAAAACTCATAATTGAAATTTTAAATAACATTAATTGCTAGAACATTTATTTCTTTAGTACAGTGTCATTTTTTTTAAATATTTAAGACATTTTAAAACTGACAAAAACGAACAATTCAAAATATGCTCAACGTACATAGTGCAGAGTACATAGTGCTGTGTGCATAGAAAAAGTGACGGCACATGAGCGAAAAATACTCGTTCTTTTAGTTGTGTAAACCAAGCTTTCTCCATCTTATTTCTGCCTTCTATCTTTCTTTTCCTATTCTGATCTGTTAGAGATTGTGAGGATCTCTCTCGTTAGCCGGACTTTTCACAGCCTCAAAACTATCGTCACCTTTTCCACGCACCTAGCTGTACAATCTAAAAATGATGCTATAATAATCTTATATTTGAACAATGAAAGAGTGAGATTTTCAACGTCAATCCTATTGCAAAATTAACTTAATAATCTTCAAAAAATGTTAGACTAATTTTACAATTAATGCACTTAATTCTGGTAATTTATAATCACCTAGAGGTCCGTATACAGGATCTCCCGTAAGTCGCGCGTTTCCTCCTAAAGGGTAGGTAGAGGACGAAATTCAACGGGACATCCTGTATAACGCGATCTTTAGCCTACTTTTCAATAGTGAGTTTGCCTATTGAGAATAATCTATTTGATTCGGAGTGGTATTCACTAACTTTTTGGTGATTGGTTACTATGACCAAGCGAAATACTAACATAGGTAATCATCGATCTCACTCTCTACAATTTCATTATATCTAATAATTGAAAAGAGACAAGTATAAAACAACCATCGCGCAAGCTATTGCGCATCTATCCGATTTTTATTTATTACGTAGATGACGTAACCGTTACTGTTTCCGACTCTTTAACTTTTTATCATAGTATCTCTCTTATATATCAAAATATATAAAGATAAGCGACTGAGACAGTAAGTTGCAGGTTATTGAAAGGTGACTATCCTTATAGTTAAAGACTAGAATCTAAAAATTTAGTAAATACTATCCAATATATAGCTTGTTAATTGTTGAAACCAGCTAGAACCGATATTACTGAATATGCTGCACGAAGAATCTAAAATGATTTTCGGATAGTTTAACATGAAATGCAAAAAAAAAATTAATACTTAACTGCTAATCCTAGTTGAAAATTAATAGAGTAATTTTCAGAAAATTTAATTACAATCTTCTTTTGTGCACACGTTAATATCATCAAATAAATTTTCCGATTTGCATTATTCATAAGATACCAATCGATTTGTTGTAGTAGATAATACATATCTTCAGTCTTGAAAATAAATATTATCAACAAAACTATATAATGATAACGGTTATTTCTAATTATTATCTACTTACAATGGTTTCTATAGATTGTCCGGCTGTTATTGGGGCTACAAATGTGGCAGTACCAAACCAACCCAATGGACATACATAACGGAAATCGTAGAAGATGAACGCATTCTTTAAACATCAAATTATTTTTTTTTAATTTCAATTTTTATCATAATATGTAATACCCAAAAGGCTTGTTTAATTTTTCAGCTCAACGCTGTCTAACAGGCCTGTTCATTTTTTTTTTTTAAAAATACCATAAGAGTCAAAAACTTTTGAGAAAATGCCAATTTTGGACGCATTGGCGCTAGTTACCACCGTATGAAAAGAAGTAGCCAGTATTTCTATCTCTATTTTACTGTTATAACTTATGACAGTTGAACTAAGCAGTGTGAGTAAGATGGAGATGAAAATAGCAGTTATTTTACTTAGTGCGGTAGTAACTAGCGCCAATGCGACAAAAATTGGTGTTTTCTCAAAAGGAGCAGTTCAAATCAAATGAACGGGCCTGTTAGACAGCCTTGAGTTGAAAAATCAAGCAGGCCTTAGTAATAACATTCGGACTATTCATTTATAGTTGACTCATAACTTTAAGAGAGTCATAAAATTTTGAGAACAAAGACTACCAGGAATGGCGGCATTAAATTTCTGTTTATTTTTGCACCTGTAACTTAATTATGGGATTGGCCGCTTTACACCAAATGTAGGCCATAAACAACACTGAACAAAAGGGTTTCTTACGAAATTCAATTGGATTATTATTCTCTTAAAGTTGTGAGTTAACTATAATCGATTAAATTTGCAGGGCCATCCCGCCAACATATTGTTTAGAAAAAGTTTAAAAGTCTGAAAGTGAAGCTCGAGGACTTTCAAAGTATTAGAGATGGTTTTTGGAGTTATTTTTCATAAACACCATGTTGTCGAGGTAACCTTGCAAATTTAACCAAATTTAAATGAATAGTTTGAATGGTACTCGGAGGATTAATGCTTGAAACCAATCATATTGACATTGTCATGTAGAAATCTGCCGATTAAATGGCAACTTGGTGTTTAATCGGTGTAAAACGACTGTGATTGGTCAAAATTCAAATTTTCGGGACTTATGATTGGTTGAATGCATTAAGGAGATTCCCGAGTTATATGTCGATTCGCGTGCAAAAAAGTCAATTTTCAAAAAGCGATTACTCGTTTGTTTTTTAAGATATTGTCAAAAATTGACCTGCGTTGCATAGATCATTTCAAGATGCATGTTCTAAAGCTTTCTATTTTGGAAAATGTTGAAAACATTCTGAATAGCAGTGAAAACTCCTGGACCCTGTTTTTTTTCGTACATTTTCCTTACTAACTGGCTAAAACTTTACAAATATTTAAGACTTTTCCCGATATGTTTGCTACTTTCGGGTTTAGAAAAGTAATGTGAAAGCCGAGGATATGAAGCTCGCCTAAAATCAAACTTTTAAAATTAGGTGAGTTTCAGGAAAAACCCCCTTTTCACCTGTTATTTACAAGTATTAAAATTAATTAATTTGCCTCTTAATTGGAATGAAAATATCGGAAATTGTATCTACTTTCACGATTGTATCATTATAATGAAAAATATTTTAAAAATCTGCCTGGAAATTTATTTTTCAATAGGCGTTGTTACTTGTTATTATAATTAAGTTCGTCATATAGCAGATAGAGGGTGTTGTGTTTTATGTCTGTCCACTGTATGTAAGAATTCAATGTTGCCAGATGTCGTTTACATTTATAAATGAGACCACGCCTCTTGTTTCTATTGGATTCATTTTTTTTTTGTTCATTCTGAATTCTGTTTATTTATTCCAATTTTTTTTCTACCGGTTAATGTTCCTGCCGTTGTATTAGCGACCGCTATATTTTCTATTTCATATTTACAATTTCATCATTTACTTTTATAAATAATTAAATGGAAGAAAACGACGTCTGGCAACATTGAATTCTTACAGAAAGTGGACAGACATAAAACATGACACCCTCTATCTGCTATATTACGAACTGAATGACAATAACAACAAACAACGTCTATTAAAAATAAAAATTTCTAAACAAACTTTCAAAATATTTTCTATTTTAATGACATGGTCGTAAAGTAGATAAAATTTCCGATATTTTATACCAATCAAGAGGCAATTTAATTAATTTTATTGCTTATAAATAATAGGTGGAAAAGGGGTTCAAATTTTCCTGAAACTCACTCAATTTTCAAAATTGGATTATATTCAAGTTCTCGGCTTTCACATTACCTTTCTAAATCCGAGAGTATGATTTTCTATTTTGAAAAT
>JAZBGW010000457.1:0-25432 GCA_037464815.1 Mylabris variabilis | reverse complement strand
GGATTTCATGAACTTTCCAACGATATATCATTTGACCCCTATTGTTATTTAAAATGTTAAGGGTTGATGCCACCCTGCTTTAAGGGATAATTTTATGAAGTCAAATTTTTCAGCAGTAGATCCGCAGGAAAAAAATAAGATCGACGTGTTTCAGGATTTTTCTTCAACATGCATCGTTTTCATATTATTAGTTGGGATCCGGACTTTTGACGCTCCCTATATATTATAGGAGTAAATGTATATGTATATTTATAAATTATAAGCGATAAACCAATAGAGAGGGTTACGGCTTCACAAAAAATCTAAAGTTAATGGGCAATGTAAATAAACGCAAAATCCAAAAGTGAAAGAATTTTTCTTTTACCAAAATATTAACAAAAATAATAATGCTCGAATATGATAAGATTAAATATCACCAATATTTCTAAAATCTTTTTGATACTTTCAATTATAAAATCGCAAAAAAACTGATATTTTTAACATTTGTCAAAATTGTACTTTTGGTGTAAATTCTTCACTTTTTAATAGTAATTATATACAATTGATTGATTTATTTACAAATATATAACATATAACTATAGATAATTTTATGATTATTAACATCTACAGTTAAGAAGTCTTTCTAACCGAAAAACTTAACTCGAAGCAAATTTATTATTTTTTTTCTCCAGAATCTAGAAAAAAAGTTATCATAACTCGTTCATAGAGGCGCTAATGCGGCCGTTTTTAATGCATTAGGTGTCCTCTCTCTTTTATCGAATTCTCTCTGCATAGAACATACGCAATGGTTCTAATATCTGGCATAAAATGCATCATTAGTTGTTAATATCTTGTACTGATTTTAGTATCTAACAACAGCAGAATATTAAAGTTTTTCGAGAGGATAGTTTTGTACGTATCAATAATGATTTTCTAATATTTCTTGGCGTGAATCCAATTTACCCCCATTCAAGTTCAATTTATACCTGTCCTGGAATAAAGTGCACTTTTTCGACTACTTAAAAATAATCGTCAATAATAATAATATTTTCTTAAAATGATTAATTTATATGATCGATGAATGTTTATTGAAGATGAAAGTTTATATTAAAATTATTTAGGAAAGAACTGATTATAAGAATGAATTATTGAATCACTGCACTACTGCAGACTTTTCATGGTTCAATTTACCCCGGTTTCCCCTATGTTTTTTAACCAATAATTTGACAAAATAGAAGAAGATGGAAGGCATAAAGACGATCTATTTCTGTATACCTATATAAATATTTACACGTTTGGACGATTTTAATTTGTTATTAAAACGTTATGAATGAGAGTATTTGATTTTAGAATCGTTATTATTAATGGCATCTGAACATACATGAATATGAATAGAGAAACGTCTGTTGTTTGTCCATTTACACGCGAAATTCGTTACAGTTTTTGTATTTTAAAATCTAATTATAGACAGACAATATAAACGATTTATCACGTAATAAATGGAATATATTAAACAATGGTTTTATTAGTTTATAATGTCGACCTTCAAGTTCGTGTGTCAATTGCTTATCATAATAAACGAATTTGAAAAAATTAACAACTTTATCGATACCTAATCGTAAAAATTAAAGAGAAAAAAACCACAAAAAATTGCGTTATCGGTAATGAATGCAGGAAATTTCGGTTAATTAGTTGCAGGATTTTTCGATATTTGATACAGTCGAGCTAGGTGATTATTTGAGACTTTTTTTCTCATTTCGTTAAAAATTTTATGCAAAAATAAACAAAATGACCTACCACCTATTGACCTAATGAACTTCTCTGCAACTGACCCTAAATGTGTGCCCCTTATTATAATAAAATACTACATGTGCATAAAATAGAACCGACTTTGATATAAACTGATGATAACAACCTTATTTCTACTGGATGTATAATTAGGAGTTTTCGTCATTTTTAATAAAAGTCACGAGAGAATTTCTAGTTTTTTTCTGTTGTTGCTGTTGTTGTCGTCGTCGTTATCAATTTTCCGGTTGAGAAACCAGATTTCTTTATTAAATTTTTATATCAAAAATCAGATTGTCGAAATGGTATTAAATGTGAATTTTATGCTTCAACACCTGTCGTCTCGCTTCTATCATCATTATCATTTTTCCTAGCAGTTGAACTGTTCTGAACTCCGTTGGAAAATTATTAGGCAACGACAACAACAGCAAAAAACGGATGACTCAAATTACGTGTCGCCTAATCCATTATTTCAAATCACGCGAGAAAGAAGAGGATATTATTAATTAAAATTCGATAAATATACGACGATTCTTTTTTCCTTTTCTAAATAATAATAGATTATAAAGCTCATATTTCCGAAACACGATGTGGATTTCCGGATCGTGATATTTAAGCTATGTGAAGATTATAATCCGATTCATCGTGTATCGTATAATCTGGGAATTTTCAAAAAAAATATATATATACACCTCTCTAATTAGTTGGAGTTCAGGTGAGGTGCTGACCTATTACATACCTGCCATTATCGAGGATACGGTGGTGGAAAAAACGTGCAACAATGTCCGGAAAAGTTCTTTCACTTTAATCTCGTTGTGTGTGTTTGTGTGCGTGTTTATAAATACACGAACGATCTTTGTCCAAATGTGGTGCTAGTAATTATCCATCATCATCATTAAATCTACCAACTGAGAAAACTGGACAATTCAACAATGAGTCATCGTCATCATCATCATCGTCAGGCTGCCAAGCAGGCAAGCAAGTTACGTAACAACAAAATCCATGTTGTTGCCGTTGTTATAAACATTATTATAAATAAAAACAGTTATAAAGCAATTGGGTAGCGTATAAAAGCTGGTCTATTTCCTTTATACAGGGTGTCTGTTTTAAATGTAGTTGATTGTTATGAAACTCCTATTAATTGGCGAGCAATTCGGATAATATTTCAAGGATTTGTAGAGAGGTCTCTGGAGATCATTTGAGCAAAATTAGAACCTCGTAGTTCATTTAAAAGTTGGTTTTGACGAATGTTGCTTTTTTCAAGAACGAGCTAAACACATAAAATGACTCAAAGATCCTCTCTAGATTGACTTTTTCCGTTTTTCTATATTATAAGCTTACAATCTATTATTGAGCTAAATTATTGACCTTTAGTCTAAATTGTTATAAAGCAATGTTTCTTGGCGAATTTTTGCAATGAATTGTGAAAAAATATCTATTTGGATGCTTTTAATTGATTTTTCAGTTGGACTTCCGATTTTCAATTAAGATTTTTGGACATTTTCCCCCTAAATTATAATTTTTACCAAATTTTGTTATCGTATTGTCAAAAATAGAAGGTTTAGTTAAGTTTGATGGATTTTTAAATTGAACTCTTCAATTTTAACTAAATTTTGTTTTTAAGTCTAAAAGGGCCTGTTTTTGCACTTAAATCATGAAGTTTTCGCAAATTTTGCTGTTGAATGATGAAAATGAGTTACTTTAACAATTAGTCAATTTTCCAGCTAAATTCTAGTCTTCTAATTTAGATTTTAGAACATTTTTATTTAAATTATCCATTTTTAGTGAGCCCCAGTATAAAATCGTGGTGAGAGAGTAATTTATGAAATTTTTGGGCGATTTTTGAGCTACATTCTGAACTTTGATTTTTGATTTTAAAACATTTTCATCATTAAACGCTAGTTTTCGACAAATTTTTCTATAGAATCGTTTCAGAAAAAGCATTCAGACACCTTTAGGTATAAGGTTTTAGAACTGACTTCTCCACTTTAACCTAGGGCGTAGCGATCCGGGATCATCAATTTTTGACCAATGAAAGGACTGCCTATATTATATTGAAAACTACAAATAAATAAAAGTAAACCAAAGTTTTTCTAAGGGCTCATATCTTTGAAAGAAGGCCCCTCTACCTTGCTACGCATAGGACCCCGCAAGGAATAGCGATAGCCCTAGATATTGGGCGCCTGTATTATTGATTCTTAAATACTGACGAAATATTTACCATCATACTAGTTAAAAAGGGACCAATTCAATTGAAAGGTCTCTTATCAAACGCAAGAACATTAAAAAATCGAGAAGATGTACAAATATCGTGGTCGTATTTTTGGTGAAATCACAAGTGACACAGGATTTTGGTAGCTAATCAAGACAGAGAGCCGGCACATATCCTCATAACGGCCCTGCGAGGTTCTAATTTTGCTAAAATAATCCCAACGACCTCCCTACAGGTCTTTGAAATAGTCATCGAATCGCTCGCCAACTAATAAGAGTTCCATAAGAATCGACCACATTCGAAGCAGACACCCTGTATACCATTATTATCATCATTTTTTCTTTATTCTTCATTTTTACAAGCAAAAATAATTATCAAGAATGTAGTGTGTGTGTGTGTATAATCCGGCACCAGATGACATGCAAACATTTCTACATTCAATACACACTCGTATACAGTTCTAAATTGAGAACTGTGTGTGGCGAGAAAAACAGAACTATTTATGTATGTGTGTACATTCCGGCCATTCACTGGGTCACATCCAAAACGGGTACATTTTTATCATATTTTTTTTGTTCTATCTTCTGTTAAAATTCTCGAAATTAAATAACGCGTGAAGAGTACAACCGGCTTCCTCATACATGTGTGTCTCTACTATATCGATAGTTTTTATCGTCTTTTAATTATCATACAGTCCTCAAAATGACTTTATCGAAATCATCTGATTCAAGTATACCTACTTGAGTCTTAAGTGGACTGGAGTCAATTATGTGAAAAAAATTCTAGACAACTTTAATGTAGCATCTCAGCGAAGCTCTACTGTATCTCAAATCCCAAATCAAATTAAATATTAGCCTTGTAAATATTGATTCGTTACTAAAGACGTCGAGTGTCGAGTGTGTATTTTAAAAGAAAAATCCAACAATTTTCCCATCGTCTCGAAAAATATCTAAAGAGGTAGTCGACCTGAAACCGTACATAATTAATTAATGCGTCTCTGTGTGCAAAATTATTTTATTCACGCTCAATAAAGCCGTCTTTATTCATTCGTTTCGATTTGAATTGAACAATATTGGGATGATTTTGCTGTTTTTTTTCTTCATGTAGGTTGATTTTAAATTCAATTGTAGATTCCATATATGTCTTTCGATCTTTAAATAAAATATTGACGATGATTTAATCAAAAAGTGGGTGTTGATATTTTCAGTATTCCTATCAATGATCAAATTGATATACCTGTTTCGAATCAATAACAATCCATGATTGTAGAGAACTAGGTCGATGAATACTTACAAAGTTTTCCCCTTGTTTAAATTCTATTGAGGATTAGTATGGAATTCCTTCTCTTATTATTTCTATAATATGTTTTCATAACAACAACAATAATAATAATAATAATACGGATAAATTTATTACTTTTTCGTGTATCACATTATCTCTATTGTCGGCGAAATAAATACAATGAAAGTCAAAGAAGTATAGTCACGGCTACTACTACGATGAAAGAAACAAAATACAACGATTATAGAAAGAATTATCTTCTATTATATTTGCTTGAGAATGATTAAAGTACTATAAAATGATGATGATGATGATGATGAATAAGAAGAAATGCATCCAGTGATCACGATTCTGCGTGAAGGTCAACAATGAGCTAGGTCAGTTTAGTGTACAAACACCATATGTGTAGTTTCAGTATAAATCTGAAGAATAGAAGAAATTCGTGAATTGGGTACACTAACAGAACTAACCTCTGTATTGATCGTTACAGCCAGCTGTATACAGCACAGGGGTGGTAGTGCCTGTTATATATGTGCATATTTATGAATCTAGTCCACCCTTATAATACCCCAATTTCGGTCCCTCATCTTCTATTCACTACATGTCATATAAATATAAGGGAAGTGGCAAGTTAACAGTAGAAATTATATCTTTTGAAGTTTGATAGTTGACGAGAGATGGGGAGAAGCAGAGGGCTATTCTGTTTATAATTGAATTTCTATTTGAATTTACTCAATTGAGTTTCTATACAGGATGTCCCGTAAGTCGCGCATTTCCTCCTAAGGGACAGATAGGGGATGAAATTCTAAGACGAAAAAACCTATATCATATTGTTATCTGCCGCACAGGTGATTAGTAATTACTTAAACTAAGTAGCCAATCAGGTGCTCTTTTGGTTTGAACGGCTGTCGCGCCAGCCTACTAACTGGTCCGCTTCCCGCGTTCTATCGTCAAGACTCTTTCCTTCTCTCTGAGCACCTGATTTAATTAATAACTAATTACCTGTGTGTCAGATGACAAAATAGTACAGGACTTTTCGTCTTAGAATTTCATCACCTATCTGCCCCTTAGGAGGAGATGCGTGACTTACAGGACGTCCTGTAGAGGAAAGAGAGAAAATAACAAGATGAAGTGCTCTTATTTAGCTATTTAAATATTTTATATTTTAAATCGATAATCACTACTAATTACTATTATTGTAAATAAATATAAACTAGAGTAATTAATAGTCGTGCAAATACAATTTGCTAATGTTAATCAAATCCTTGACATTCAATTTATAAAGGATACAGTGTTGAGTTTTATAGAAGACGGAAAAAAAGAGAAAATTACTCATAACGGGCAAATAAATTTAGATAAATGTCTATTTATGCAAATTTAGATATCTACCTACCTACAAGAGAATTTATTGCATAATTTTTGTTAATTCTACAACAATAATAACATTTCCCTAGTATTATCATCATCGTGCAGAGATACTGTAATTTTCTCTTATAGATGATTGGTACAATTCAATTATAAAACAATTAACTTTAAATAGTCTATAATTGACTAAAGTCAGTTGCTTATCTCCTACTCCATATAATTATTCTTAGCTGCATCTACATACATACCAGGTTGCTTTTTTAAAAGTACCAAATTCGTATGAAACTCCCTATTAGTTGGCATTCGATTCGAATAAAACTTTGAAGATTTGAAAGGGGGGAGTGATCCAGAGAACATTTTAGCAGAAGTAGGGCCACGTAGCTCATTTGAAAATTGATCAAAAAACGACTTTTTTTCGGCAATGTCAAAATTTCCATCACTCAGCTATACACGTAAAATGACTTGAAATGACTCAAGGATCCTTGTAAAATAGGTTTTTTTTTGTTTTTGGCCACTGTATCCTGACAAAATTGAGAATCATTTTCTCGGACATTGATCGTGTAAAAAATTGAAATGCACTAGTTATACGCCGCTTCAGCTGTTCTATTTTTATACTAATCGGTACGAGAGCTTGTTATCGGATTTGTTTATTTAACAAAAAACATAATTGACATTGGATTCTTATAAACAAATAAATGTAGGTTACTGTCACTAGTTTCAATGCAAGGTAGGGGAATAGGAGAAAATTGTAAAATCTAGATAACATCATAGATTCGAAAAATCATAATAATGATAACAATAATAACAATAAGGTAAAAAAGAGTCAATAATTTTTAAAAGTGTCTTAAACTGTTTAAATAGGGGCAATTTTCGTTCTTTAGAAAAAATCGAGAGATGAATTCCTCATTCTTTTGTTTTCTTTTATTTCTTCCCTTTAATGTAAAAAAAAACACAGATAATAAGTAATGTTTGTAAGGTGACTTAAGAGATTGACTAAAGCAATAAAATTACTCCACAGTAGATTTTTTAGCAAATAAATAGAGGTGTGTATTGAAATATTGCCATTTTCCACTGTAATAAATTTTACAAATGCGTCACAGATAACCACAAGACGTTAATTTTATTACTTTAGACAATCTCTTATGTCACCTTACAGACTGTAAGCATTTTTTTTACATTTTAGTCACGTATGTAAAGTGTTTGTTTTTTCTTAAATAAACAAACTAAATAGCTGTTATAATAGAATTTTCCAGTGATATTCAAACGGTTTTTCTTACTGTCGACATGCAAATTTAGTGCTAAACCGTTAGGGACCAATAATTTTTACAAAAAACAACAACAATTTATTGTGTTTTTGCCGAGAAAATGTTTATTTTGGCCGTGTAAAATTCTTCTGCGAACCAATATCAATTTTTGTGTTAGGGGTTGAGAAGCACTGGTTTATAGACTTTCATAAGAAACTAATGGGAGAGGACAATGACCGACTTTTCACGGTCAATCTCGGTTTGTACATTTTTAATTTTTTTTTTTCGAGGGTTAAAGGACAAATTTCAAAAATCTAAATGTTACGAACGCATTACAGTATTTTAACACTTTTGATGGGTGCACAAGGCTCGTGAACCTTGCTGTGTATTCGAAAATTAGATTTGTTTTCACCCATTTTTCAACGAGTTACGAGGTTCTAATTTTGCTAAAATGTTCTCTGGGGACCTTCCTAAAAATCCTTAAACTATGATTCAAATCGCCCGCCAACTAATTGGAGTTTCATACGAATTAGGTACATTTAGGGTAGCAACCCGGTACAATGATCAAAATCTAAATGTACACGATTCGTGTGAAACTCTTATTAGTTGGCGAGCCATTCGAAAAATATTTCAACGATTTATAGGGGGGTGCCTAGAGATCATTTTTAGCAAAATTAGAATCTTGTAGCTCATTTTGAAGTTGGTTAAAAATCGCTTTTTTCTAACGATGTCGCGATTCGCAAAAATGCGTTATACACCTTGGATGACTCGGGGATCCTCCTAACATTGATTTTTTTCTCGATTTTATTCCAGAGCGGGAGAAAATGTTTCGCATTTTTTATAGCATTCAATGGAGAAAAACGAAAAAAATCAATGTTGGGAGGGTCTTCAAGTCGTTCTACGTGTTTAGCTCGTTTTTCAAAATCATGAGCATATTCAAAACGAGCGTTCTAAATGAGCTACAAGGTTCCAATTTCGCTGGAATGATCTCTAGGCACCCTTCCATAAATTCTTGAAATATTTTTCATATCGCTCGCCAGCTAATAGGAGTTTCACACGAATCGTGTACATTTAGATTTTCATCTCTGTATAGGGTGTCTCATTTTCGATGGTATTTAAGGATATTTCATGTAAGCCGTGATGCGACAAATTAACTAATAGCACATTCTCGTACTATTTTTTTGAGCTTAATTGAAAGCCGTACTTGGATTTTTGTTACATTCATTTGTTTTCGGGTAATTCAGTTTTTTCAATTTTTGAGGATTTTAAAAATGCTTTGTATCTTTTGTATTTTTAAAAGAATGAAATACATTTTTGGCATTGAAGATACAGTTTTTTAAGCGGATATCACTTATGTATTATTTCAATTTTAGATAAGTCTTACGGTTTTTGAAATATAACACAAGCTTATGTTTTTTAAATAGCAACTATATTAGATTTGTGCTCAGTAAAATTACTTATATTTTTCCCATTCTAAATATATACAGTTTACTATAGGTATTTTCAGAAATGTAATAATTATTAAGAAAAGTCATCTTACAGGTGAAAATTCAGAAATCCTATCTAAAATAAACATAGAGTGCTATGAAACAATTGTCATTTGTGGTTAGTCATATTGTTAGTAATTTCGTTTTAATTATTAATTATTGCATTATTTTCACTGAATTCAATAAATAAGTAGGTAGAAAAGACGAAAAACTTTATTCATTTAGAAAAGATGCTGTTACAAAATTATTTGACAAATGAAAATAACAATTGTTCCATAGCACTCTATGTTTATATAAAAGAAAATATATTTTAATTTTTACCTGTTGGATATGATTTCAAAAACATTACTCTTATGTTTTATATTTATGAAAATAGCTATAACAAACCATATATTTTTGAAACCAGTAAAAAATTGTGAATTCAAAAATTAATAAATCAGTTATGGTTCCTATTTAAAAAAATATAAGTTTGCGTTAGGTATATTTCGTAAACTATAGAAGTTATTTAATATTTGATATGCTAGTTCGAATCTACGGAAAGAGCTGTATAACTCTATCTTTCCAATATGTTTATTGACTTTTTTTACTATCCTGAAAAATCGATAAAAATTGAATAATCTGAAAACAAATGAATGTAACATGTAACAAAAAACTAAGTAGGCCTCTCGATTAAGCTCAAAAAATAATACGAGAATGTCAGTTAATTTGCCCCATCACGGCTTATATGAGAAATCATTAAATACCATCGGAAATGGGACACCCTGTACATACTCACTTTGTTGTTGGTTATTGTTTGATATGAGATTAGGGATTTTTTCCAAAAGTTGTGATCAAACAGTGAAACAATAACAAGACACACACCGAATATCCCATCTATTCTAATAGAGTACTGTTAATCTTTAACAATCCAGATGTGAACAAAACAGTCATAATAATGCATCATTATTATACGGATGATTATACGTTTTTATAGTAGAAATAAAACGAGAGAGAGTCTTGCAAAATTCATTGACTATTGTTCTTGAAACTAATCTCGTTATTGTTGCAACACATCTATTTGTTCCAGTGTTATATGTACTTGTACAGTTTAAAGCTATAGCGGAAACTCATTCTCTATACACTAACATTATTATTGTAATAATATTTTATTGCTTCAGGACATTGGCGATTCTGAAAATAAAGACAAAGATGAATCGTATTGTTATACAGAGACAATTATAGATTGTTGTTGTTGGTGGTTTTGTTAGTGGTTTATTAATAAAGCGTACATGTGGAAAATTATTTGTAAATTGATAATAATATTTCCGCAATCCACATTTAATTACAATAAATATTTCCATTTACACTGCAGGTAGATGTTGACTATAGATAATAGTAAATTTAATTAAAAATAAGAAGAAAAAGTTTGATGTTTAATATTTTCTAAAATTGGAATTTTTCGACGTTACTTTCAAAATGATCCACATTAATTCTGTTTATAGAAACAACAAAAACAACAACAACACGAATGGGTTCAATAACATATTGGAAATTATTATAAATCCAATTGATGGATCTATAATAAAACATGATTTTCAAAATGTAAATAAATCAATCGATTCACACAACACAGTATGATATGTTTCTTATATTCTAACGTAAACTTTTAATTAGAAATTCGATTTAATGTTTGTTATTTTGTTCGTTTGAAGAAAAAATTAAAAACAACAAATTAATTATTTCCAGTAACAACAAACAAGTTCTTGGTAGATTTGTCGCACAGATATACACGAAAAGAAAAAATCTCATAATACAATAAATTAAATACAGTGTAACACAATCATTTTTTCGTTAATTAACATGAACGACAACAATCATAATTGGCCAATTGCCAATTGAAAGTAACTACCTTTCTAATCTCTATAATCCAAACAAGTGTGTTCTTGACATTATTATTTTTCCTAAATTCTTTATTGGATAGATTTATCAAATGAATATTGTTGTATTTTCACTCAGTTGATAAAACTAATTGTATATGTATAGGACCTTTAGTTCTTATTCCTTTTTCCCATGTTGTTTCTATTGTAACAATTGTTCCTTTTCTTTTCTATTTTTAACGTTTGACTTATCTCAATGTTCATTTTGTATGGGCGGAACTGGGAGTGTTTCGTTGAGGAATAAAGGGTGTATCCCGTTTTTGTTTCTTTCTTTTTTTCCACGCTACATTTTACTTGACATACCTTTATTGTTGTTGTTGTTTTTGTTGGTATTTGAAGGGATTCTATTCTGATTATTATTGTTATGCTATTGTATTCAGAACAGGTGCGGAACATTTGCGGTTCAATTATTAACCGCATTTTGAGGCTCCACCATTATTATTATTATTATTATTTCAACAAATAGTAATAACATCAATGATTTGATAATTGTTGGGTAGAAAAAAATGAACGGTTTGTTGTACTATTGATTGTTACGATGATAATAAAATGACTTATTATTATATCGTTTGTTCGTGTATCGATAGAGAAAAGAATAAGATAGAAAATACAATGTTTGAGACGTTCCTTTCGGCATCTTCCTGCATTGAAATTGAAGATGATTGCTGTTGCTTTTTATACAACAATAACAATTGCAATTGAAGAGGAAACGCGTCGTGGCAAATCGTTTGATTGTAATCACGATATAGCGAAAGAAAGACAGACAGACTAAGGCAATTTATTATAGCAACTAGTCAGTTATAGTTGTAATTATCTTATCAAGACGATTTAAATTTCTTTATATGAATGATTAAGTGTTTGTTCTGCTGTGTCTTTTGTTATGATTAATTGATTCTTTCTATGTTATATAATTATTTATTAATAATTTCTATGTTTATTTTCTATAGGGTATCGTTTGGTAGTTCGAAAGGATCAATGGTAGAAACATTAATATTTGAAAGTCCAGTTCAAGAGGAGCCTGAACCAAGTCCAATACCGGAAAATGTTATTCATCCATTCCTTGAAGATCACGAACAAAACGAGTAAGTAATATTAATTAATTAAGTAGTATTAATATTAAAATCATTACCTGTTTGAAATTATAAATAATTAAAGCCAATTATAGAGATAATTGAAACACACAATTTGAATTTTTTAAAATTTGAGGTTATATTATGATTACAGTTTTCTGTATTACTCTATGACGAATAGTGCCACTCACGGTATTTAATTGAACTAAATAAATTTCAGGCGCGGCTAATACGTTTCAATGCCAAATCTACCATATTTTCTCTATATCCACAGCAATTAAAAATTGCCTTCTAAGGTAAAAATATTAAATCCACGTAATAATTTGATTATTTCAATAAAATTTATTAGAAATTTAGCCTAAATATGAAAATGATACTTTTTCGATATTGTAAGCAAAATTATATATAATAATTCCAAAATAAATTATTCTATGGTATTTGAATAAAAGACTCTTGGCAACGTTGCGAACTAAAATTAGGCGTCTGTACGGTCGGTTAAACAGTGAACTTTATACGTTTCTAACCTCCTTTTTGTGTAATCACCGGAAAAAAGTGGCGTTTGTGTCGTATTTATACATTTTTCTCATCTATACCTGATTTGAAAAAATATTACGTTTAAATATCATCCGTATAAGAGAAACTTGTACAACAATCTTGTTCGACATCGACAACAGATAAAACCACAATTTCCACACCGCGATTATAGTTGATTGAATTTTTGGCGCGGCGTCTCCTGTCTCTTGGTTACCACAATTCTTATCTTAACACTGATAACAAGTGAGTATTATTATTATCATTGTTTCTTTTAGAATATAAACATTAAAAATTATAACGATAATCAATGATTTGGTAAATTTTTACAGATTATAAAAATCGTAGGTAATTGTTCAATGTTTATAATAGTTCTTTGTTGTGTTGTTGTTTCACGTAACAACATCCTGTTAAACCGGTGAAATTGAATAGTCGCCAAATGTATCATCAAATTATATAATCGACATGTTGTTGTTCTTGGAATGGTGAAAACTTGTCTCTAAATTTAGTTAAAACAAGATCAGGTGAAGGTAAAGAAAGTGAAAGGCTTGTATCTGTTGTTATTCGATCACAATACGTTTTATTGATTGCCTCGATTTTTTTCCTTCTGTTTTTATAGTTAATAAATCTGTATAAAAATCGATTCTGTAGGTGGTTGATAAATTGAGGGTGTAGGAGGATATAGGACATCCCAAGTTAAAAAAAAATTGATAAAAATGATTATACATTTTAACACGTAGAAGCAGTTAAAAAAACGTTGAAACTATCCCATCCGCAATTATCAAACAATTAGCGGTTTTCCTTATTGTTATCTAATTGTTTGGCTACATGTGTATCCTTGATATCCACTAATTAATATGGTTATATAAAACGATGATTTTCTATGGTAATTATGGGCGTAGAATAATTTATTTACGTACAGTAATTGTTATCAATGTAACCTTGTTTTATCTCTATTACAAATCACATAGTTTTGAATTCTATCATACAGGATGTTTCAGTTGAGTTTTCTATAATTATTACAATATTTTGATTTGAATTCGTATTGTAAAGGAACGTCATTTTATCTTATAAAAATTTAAAACCATACAAGTTCTCTTTCAATAGTTCGAATTCATTTCGTTTATACTTTTACTTTTTTTCCTCTCTTTTAGTTAGTTAGGAAAAGAAACGACGAGAAATTATATCTGGAACGCTCTAATGATTGCTGAATTCTTTCGGTATTTTTAACTCAAGATTCATTCATGACGATTTTATTATTTTTATTAACAATAACAACCAACACCACCACTACCACCTACGGTCCAATTTTTTGAAATGATATCATAAACACTAAATGGCTGTTAATTTTGAGAATTTTGTTTGAAATACACTACAAATACACGTATATGTATACAGAGAGAAGCTTTACGTCACCGTTTTAATTTAATCGAAAATGACCTTTAACTATAGTTGATGATGTTGTTGTGTTTTAAAATATTAACATAAATAATCACAATATTCTTTAATAGTTGAGGCGACAAAAAAAACAACGCCTTCATTACAGCCAGTCTTTATCCAGATTTCATTTGAAGCATTAACTGAGTATTGCCTGTGTTTATGTTAAACGAAATTCTGAAAGTAATTGACGTAATGTCTGATTATCTATTTTTGAATATGTATAGTGAGGAATTATTATAAAGTAATACGTAGATATGTAAATTGGCAATATGCCTAAAACATCTATATGATCCATATCTTATTATTGTAATTTGCTTTTAGTTGTCATTGTTGATGTATAAAGTATAGATTTGTAAAATTTCCAAGATTAATTATTTTTGTTATTATTTATTTTAATAAAAGAATCGGAAATTAAAGGAAAAAGAAATTATCCGTTATCGTGATGATGTTATAAAAATCGACCCACATTTCACGGACTGCAAATTTTTGTTTTTTTTGAAAAAAACAACCTAAATAGAATTTATTTGTAGTAGTTGTAGTATTACTATAGCAAGTGTATATAAAATTCTCTCTATCAGTTGTGGGAATTTATTGTAGTATCGTAATGGTCGACGTGTGCAGGTATGTTCTCGTTTCCCATTTCTATAATCATTTGTTATTTTTGTACGTAATAAAAATTAAAATTAAATATTTACGGGAATATATAGAAAAAAGGAAAACAAAAATTTCTGTGTGTTTATGTGGGTTATGTAAATATTTTTCAGAATATTTGAATTTATTAACAAATAAATAACCGAAAATTTACTAGAAGTAAAACCAACAAATAATTGACTGGGGTTATTATTTTTAACGAAAACTTAACAAATCATCACGTTTAACTTGTTAATTTATTCCGATTATATGGATGTGTTGTTTACGTGTGTGAAAGCTATGCGAATTTAATTAAAACAAATCAAGTTTCGATTATTAATCGATTCTTTTCCGGTCTTTAAACTATCCAAAAAAAGTTAATTCCTGTTGCTGTTGATCATATTGATACGACATGAATTTATATCGATTTCCGTACGCTATTTATTAATTATTATTATCATTGTTATTACAGAGCCGAACGAGAAAAAGTCCGTGTGACGTTCTTTCAACAATCCAAACCACAAGAGGTTGATTTACCTGATGAGGCTGTTGTTTTTACAAATAACGATTTTATAATGGCTACACCGGTTACTATGAATGATTCCAATCATATTGTCTACAATCGAACTGAAAGGTGAGTGATAATATGATATTAATTTATTAACAAAAAATAAAATAAAGTTCATCATAAATTCGAGAAAAATCTAGAAATACAGTGGAGGCTATTAGGAATCAGAACTGTATTAAATCAATTTTAATCGTAGATTATACTGTTTGAATAAAATTACACAGAAAAATGACAAGATGATGATAGAGAAAGGCTTTTATGGATAAGAGAGTAGGTTAATGCACCGAAAAAAAACAAGCGATACAAAAGAATTGAACATTTAAAGGAAATAGATTGAAACTGAACAAAATAGAAATACAAAACTTTTATGCTTCTTTTTTGCCGCCTCTCCTCATGTAGAGGAGTAGTGTAGAGTACTTTCATATTTTTCAATGTGTTAATTTAAAATTTATTACAAGATGTATTTCCCCAACTTTTTACCATGTTGTGTACCAGCGTCTAGAATTTCACTTCTATTTATAATGAAATGTTTATGTAAGAAGGCAGGGTTATAGGTAAAATAAATGACTATTATGTGTATACATGATGCAGTAGTGGTATGCTTAAATGGTAATCTTTATAAATATAGACATCGTTGATTGATTCACATTTTTTTCTTTTAAATGATAAAATTAATCAAGAAAAATTAATTGTTTGATGTTGCAAGATCGATAATGCTGTCTTTATTGTTGAAAATTGTGAAAATGTAGCGTGAAAAATGTAAATGTCAAATTATCCATCCATTTATGCATCAACTTTGTTGCACGTTTTTCTATTTTTATATACAGGGTGTGCCTTAGTGATGGGACATTAAAAGTATAGGAAGTTCTAAATAATGGATGTTGTTGAAATTTGGTATACCGGGCGATTCACCTAAACATTTCAACTTTAGGCGAAATTTTAAATTTTGCAATGTTCTATTAAAAAATTCAAAATATAAAAACTATTGCAGTTGGAAGGTTAAAATTTGGAATTCTAATAGCGAAAGCAACGTACTTTCCACCAAATCTTACAGCATTTAAAACTCTTTCAGCATTTATCTGGAGAATACATTTTTATTTCAGGTAATTTTCAAAGTATAATATATTGTTTATTTTAAATAGAACACCATATTTTTCTTTATATGGTTTGATAAAGAATAAAATTCGACATCGAACTGTACTAGCATTCCCTATACCTATATCTTTGATAATTTTTCAGTTATTCAAAACTTTCAATTTCATTTAATTTTCTCCCCTAACAGAAAATATAAACCATACATAGAAGGCCTAGCAAAACAACTTTCAATTCAATTGTCACAATTAAGGTGAAAATAAATAATTAATTTTTGGCTAGCTCAATAAAGAAAAATTTAAGAAATTAAAAATAAATTAAATCAATATTTATTGCATTTGCTTTTTATGTATGTAGAATGTCTTAAAGTTGTAAAAAACAAATGTAAAAAATTCAATATTAAACGTCATTTATGATATTTTGTCATTTTGCTAAGCCGTCTATGCATTTCATTATAGTTGAATTAGTTTAGCATAGGCGACTGGCCGAATTACATTTTCATTCAAGGGAGGTGATTGGACGAAATTGAAAATTTTAAATAACTGATAAATTATCAAAAATAGTTATAGGGAATGCTAATACACTTTGATACAGATATTTTTCCTCCATTCAAACATATAAAGAAAAATATGATGTCCCATTTAAAATAAGCAAGATATTATTGTTTAAAAATTTATTTCAGCCAAACGCTGAAAGATAATTAAACGCTATGAATTTGACTAAAAAGAACATTACTTAAGCTATTTATATTCCAAATATCACAATTGTAGCAGCAATAGTTTGAAAAATACGATTTTTTTAATCAAACACTGCAACACATAAAATTTTATGAAAAGCCTAAATATCTGAAAAACTTTCAGCGTTAGATAGTCCCTAGGTCGTATTATTAAAATCCCCTTCGATTTTATCAAAGAATTTAAAAATGCAATAAAAAATATACCATTCGATTTAAAGTAAGAGAGTAGGGTGCACTACCCCATATAACGGGGGTGTTGCTAGAACAATGAAAATATTTTCCGAAGGTAGTTTAGACGGCAAGATGGCTATATACCAAATTTCAAAAACATTTATTTATTAGAATTTTTTATAATTTTAATTTTTAATGTCGCATCACCAGGACACACCCTGTATTTAAAATTATTCCCACACACATTTAATATTAACCTATGACCCTTTAAATTGGTTTAATTCGTACCTTTTATACTAAAGTGGCTTTTTTTCTCTCTTCTATCACAGTATCTATTGTAATAATATCAAATAAAATGTCCAAATTTGGTTAATTTCCGCTTTATATTGTTAGAAATGGTTATTACATTTTGTTACAATCAGTAAAATAGACAAGCTTGTAATGACCTAATTTCCTGGATTTCCATCATATAAATAGGTCAACATGTTTACCTATTTAACATAGATAAAATGTGGACTTTTATTGGAACACAATTCTCCACCTATCCAATCTATCTTTCGTCAATTCTTATTTTATACATGCTATAATGAACCTTTGACCTGTTTTTTTTTATTAATCTCATCATTTCAACTCTATATTGTATCCGTACAGTATTATTATAATAAAATATAGAAGAGTGAAGGATGCATATTGGCGCGGGGGCGCAGACTCGGAATTCCAATAAAACTAATATTGCTGTCTGTGTTGTTACATTTGTTGTGCTCCAGGAGTTAGGTCGATTGGCGTCGTCGTTGTGGTGTTTTTTTCTTCTTCTCTACTCCAGATAGGAAAGAAAAGTTTACATTCTACAGTTGAGACGCCTAGTTTGGTCGTCGTCGTCCTAGTCTACAGTGGTAAAGTAGTCGATCGATTGCCGGGTTTGTTTAAATAAATAGGACAGGAAAAAGATTGTAATTGGAGTGATACCGGTAGTGGTAGTAGCTATACCGATGATAATTGAAAATCAAATTTATTAATTAATCGGGATTAAACCAACGAATTTCGTCTTTTTCTCTCATTAATATCCTTTTTAAGAAACTGTATTGTAAATGGATTGGTGCTATTGTTAAAACAGTGCTAACCTAGATTAGTAATTGATTTCTTTTTTTTACAACTCGAGTGTGAATGTTTTTTTTTAAACCCTTGCAGTCTATTTTACATGTTCTCCAGTTGTTAATTGGTAATAATAAAAACTACTTAATATTTAAAAAATTACATCATCTCTAAAAATAAAATATACAAAAAAAGAATACCAATAACAATAAAAACGTATAGTATAATAATTTAATAATTGAATACATGAATATTTCATTGTTTGTCTACATATAGCGGTGTAGATAAATTCTATTCAATTGATTTTTATATTGACCCTATTCTTTTTTAATATATGTGCTGAATTGATCAGTGGGTTTGTGTGTTTATTCTGAAATTCCGGAAAATTTCAAGAATTCATCAAGTGAAGAAACTTGTTGATTGTTATTCGTTGTCGTTGTTTTCGGTTGTTGGTTGCTTTTTCAAGATACATTTTCCGTTGTAAAAAAATTATAATTCTAAATTTAGCATCGGCATTGAGCCAAAAAATTAAAAGGAGACTCGCCTCTGGGTGTGTAGTATCCAGCTTTCCACTCATTGGAAAAGTATTCCTGCTCTTTTATAATCTATGATGTTTAAAGAAAATCAATCAATTCGATTAGAAATTAACAATTCTTTTTCAATTGATTGTGATTTATTTTAATTGGAAATTTTCAATTTTTATCGTCCAACAATAAAAATCTAATAATATTGTCATTGAAGTGAATAACAAATTTTTTGTAATATGTGAATATGTGTATGTGATTTTTGAAGAAGTACGTGTCAGGGTCATTAGTAGTGTGTAGGTGGTAATTTGATCATATTTTTTGTCGAACAAAAGTGTGATTTTTGAAATTTGTAATTGACCCAAAATATTTTTATGAAAGAAATTGTGTGTTGTATGCACAGTGGATTTTTAGATATTTATCTCATAACATTAAAAAAAAAACAGTAACTATAACACGCAACGACCGTGACTATTAATAAAGTGACCCAAGTTTTGAACTGTGATGATAATTCAAGAGGGGGCCCTAAAAACAAAAATTTTTATTATTAAATATTAGTTCATCTTAATTAATTCGACTGACATGAATGTTGTAATTTTTCGATAAAACTATTTTGGAAAAAAATCAATATTTAGAAATTATTATCTTGGGGGAGGAAAAGTTATGCCTACCAATAATATGGCAACAACACATGGTGGTGTTTTATATTACGTTGTCAAAGTACCTAAAGAACAGGAAGATCGGTAAGTTGATTAGTCATCCGATTTTGTAAACAAATTTTAATGCCTCCAATACGTTATCTATCAGAGATTGGTGAACTTTATCGATAATGTTTATCAGTTGTAATCGTACAGAAATTACAAAAGGTGTTCTAGACTGTCTGGAAATAATTAAAAAAAAAACAGTATACATATGATGGATCAAATAAAGTTTGTTAATTAGCTAATTTATATTATAATTAAACTATAAAATGTTTATGCATTTTATAATTTTTTGTTTGTAGTACGGAAAGCGGCTGGGATAATCCATTTCGACCTGGTGGTGATTTGAGTCGTGAAGCTGATGAGATTGTTGAATTAATCAAAGGTGGGAAACCGATAACACCAACACCAGGTAGTCAAGCACCACCATTGCCTTCATTAGATTCCTCAAATGATGATACAACAATAAATTTATCAAATGAGGTTATAACAGAAAGTCCAAAAAAGGCAACCGAATTGAATTCATCTATAACAACAAATAATACAACAATAACAGCCACAACAACACCACCTAAAAGTCTTAATGGTAATGTCAAAAATGATAAATCACCAACAACAATGCCACAACAACAACAACAACAACAACAATCACAGCCTGGTGCTGTTGATGTTAAACGTGGTACAATAAAACCTGATGGAGATGCATCACAAATTGAACATGTTACAATAAAAAAGAAACCCAAGTGCAAGTGCTGTGTTATACAATAGACTATTCATTAAAACTTGATAATAATAATAATAAAAAAAGAAGAAACAGAGAAATATATTATAAAAAGGTGACGAATTATTAAAATTAATCAATCAATAGAGTTGTTACTGTTGATCATTCTATTTTTCAATAGATTCTCTTTTGGTTTTGCTTACACGTTGATAACATAAAGAAGTGGTGGAATATATTATTAGCTTCTATATTAAAAAGAAAACAATACGGGCATATGTGATGTGATTTTTATTTTGTTATTGTTTTGAATTCTAGTAGTACAAAAGTGTAATTGGTTGAGATTCACTGTACCATATACATACTATAGATATTATTTATCTATAATGTATATTTATCATTACAACTCACCAATTATATATAAACAAATGTGATAAGAAATCATCACAGTTTTTTCTTTTCCGCGAAATTATGGCAACTACCACCACTTCAACTAATAATAATCATTAGTCACACAAACACATATTTAATTTAGATCTGAGATAATTTAATTTTTAAATCTTTGAAAATATTTCAAATCGGAAAATTGGTAAAAATAAAGATCTAGTCAAAAATTTTGATTGTTATTCTCAAAAATTTGTTTCTGTGAATCATTGTTTGTGTGTCTGAATGTTTATTGAAGAAAATCAAAAAGAAATAATAATGGAAAATATATTTCTCTATGTGAAATTGTAATATAAGAGAGAAAAAGAAATGAAAATTATTTTGGAAATACAACAAATAAAGAGAGGTCGTCCCCTTGTTTCATTTATGTATTGTATCTCTGTACAATAGGAGGAAATTTAAATCGACTTGCAGCTTATTATGCTTCAGAATAATAAAAAAAAACACAAAAATACAAAAACAAAAATGTATAGATTCTAGACTGTAATTAATAAAATTTTATTTGTAATAATAGAGCACTCCAACACAAGAGAGGAACAGAATTTATTTTTAAAATATTAATATATTTACAATAATTTAATTACAACAAAAGATTTTTATTGATTTATTATTATTATAATTATTATTATTTTTTAATCTTTGTGTATTATATTGTAATATAAATCTAATTTGTATACCAAGCCGCATAGCATTATTATTATTATTACTATTAATGAATTAATTAAATAATTTGTGATGTCACACACTATCTGTTTTCTTACAAATCAATAATTTGTTGGTAATTTGATTTGTTCTAATGGTAAAACAACATTCGGTATATGATAGTATCGTTTAGCTGTTTCAATATCATTCAATTGTAATGATTTCTGTATAAGTTTTGGTATTGGTGGTGGTGTCGGTAAATGTTTACCAATTGGTTGGAAACCATTCAGATCGGCTTTATAATCGACTCGAAATGTTTCCCCTTCTGGCGATTGAAATTTATAATAACCTTCAACGATAATGACGGATTCTTTCATTAAAAGATGACCCGTTTCTTCAACTTTTATCCCGTTTGTAGTCTCATAGAAATACCTGTAACCACCGTCTGGATAACGTTCAATAACTTGACCGTAATTCGTAAAGATTTGGATACAAAACAATATAAACACCTTAAAATTAATTGTTTTTTAATTATTATTATTAAACATACAGAACTTCTTACCTTGGTGCACATTTTTTTTAAATTAATCTTTCCTTTTATAAATATCACATCTTTTATATTTGTTGTGACCAGAAGATGCAAGGAAATTCGATGACATTTAAAAATTAGATTTCTATAGATAGTGGGAGTATTGCGGCCTTACCTTGATTTGTTCATCATTAGCCAATTACGAATTAATTTGAAATATTCTCACGCTCTACCATTTCAATTAATCTAATTATAAAATTTTTAAAAGAGCACAAAATTAGACCAGAAATAGCAATATGTGGTTACATCAAATTTATTCATTAAATTCTACAAGATTTGAAATTACCGCTACACTATCCGAGTTACTACAATCGATCATAGATGCCGCTATGTGTAGAAACTAATAAGCGCCTCCACCAAAATTACAAATTCAAATTTGATAATTAATCATTCGTTATATACGGATAATCGATTAATATTTATAATTATGGTAGTATTGTCCGTCATCTGGTCGGTACCCACCACGTGCCTCTTCCTGTCGGTTATACTCAAGTGACTTTAGAATTTGTGCAGGGATCGGTGGTGGTGTCGGTAGATGTGCCCCATATGGACGGAAACCATTCTCATCAGCCGTGTATGTTACACTGATTTGTTGGCCATTTGGTGCCGTATACGAATATGAACCCTGTACTGTTTGTATCTCATTTTGATTACCGCGATTCCTTAAATAGCCCTGTTCTTGTACAACGATCCCATTATCAGTTTCGTACGCATAATTATAACTACCATCACCGTTGTTGTTGTTGTTCTCATAGCGACGTATCGATATATGCCGGCCGAAATTATTGTAATAATAACCAGGGTAATTCGGATTTGTTGGGTAATATGGGGTGGAGGCGAATTGGGCGGCCATTGAAACACCCCAAATCGTCATCAAATATAACAACTGAAAGCAGCCGAGAAAATAATAAATTTTGCAATAATATAAATAGTTGTACTTACCGATTTCATTATTGTTGGTTGATTTTTGATCTAGAAAATATCGAAACTGTTGAATTTTATATAGAATTTGTTGCTAAATGTTAGGTCCCCACCAATTGTTCGTTTCATTATAATTAATCTGATTACAGAATCTAGAGATGATTTTGATTGTCTTTCATCATCACCACCATCGCTATTTCAAAATGAAGAGTTCAGAGCAAGGTTATTATACATATTTTAAATAACAATTGGATTGGAAACCGATTAGGTACCTATACACGGTGTATTTTTAAAAGTGGTCAATTCTTATGAAAACTCCTATTAACCGGCTAGCAATTCGAAAAATATTTCAAGGATTTGTAGAGGGGGACCTGGAAGCCCTTTTAGCAGAATTAGAACCTTGTAGCTTATTTAGAAGTTGGTCAAACAATCATCGTTTTGGACAAAAACTAGCAGAGCACGCAAAGCAACTAAGAATGACCGTAGACTCTCCTAACAGTGATTTTTTCGGTTTTTCTACATTGCATTCTATGAAAAATGAGGAACATTTCCACCTATTCCAGAATAAAATGTAGAAAAATGAAAAACATCAATGTTGAGAGGATCCTCGAGTCATTCTAAGTTGTTTTGCGTGTTTAGGTACTTCGTTTTTTAAATTCGTGACATTGTTAGAAACGATCGTTTTTTTGTCCAGCTGCCAAATGAACTGTGAGGTTGTAATTTTGCTAAGATGATCTCTAGGCATCCTTGAAATGTTTTTCAAATCGCTCGTCAACTAATAAGAGTTTCATAAGAAGGGACTACTCTTAAAAAAACAGCCTGTATATACGGATACACACCTCATCTTTAATCACCAGTTTATTCAAATATTCTCTTTTGTTGGGTAATTGATTGTAGTATTTAAAAGATCAAAGGACAACTACCTCTGTAGTTGTGTGTGCCTTTAAAATAAATATATTAGATCGGTCTGTCAAAACGTTCGTACGAAATCACTAATTATCGTCGAATAATGAATTCTTACACCATTTGTCAAGTCATATCATTTCGGCTTCTTTTCATTACAATGGAGGCGTCATTATTTATAGTCGACTCACAACTTTAAGAGAGTAATAAAATTTTGCCAACAAAGATCATCTGGAAGGGAAAGATTAAGACGTGGTAGCTGTTTATTTTAGCACCTTCAACTTAATTACTTGACTGTCCGCTTTACACCAGATGTTGACCATAAATAGCCCTGAACAAAAGGGTCTACTACTTTGTTTTGATTGACAGAATTGTAAAGTTGTGGTTACTTGCGAAATTCAATTGGTTTATTACTCTCTTAAAGTTGTGAGTTAACTATACTTTAGATTTTTGGGCGTTTTCTTATCGGCGTTTATTATTTAAATACAGGGTGTAATCGAAATCCCTGACAATATTCAAACCTCATTATATATGGTCCACGAAGATAATTGAATTTTGACACGAGCCTAACAACACTAAATTCCCTAAATGTACCCCTTAAAATCTAGGAGTTTGAAAGGCGTCAGGTTGGTATATGCAGTTATATTTACATCTCTAGTAACTTTTCTGTCAATAAATAATTCTAATATATATAAACATATTTTGACGGGTTGGGTCGAAGAATTTTTTTTACTAAAATTGGACAAATTTTGAACTATTGTTTGATGGTCGCTGTTTTTTTGACTAACCTACCGCAGTGTTGTTGTCGAGAGTTGATAAGAAAGAAGATGTCAGATAACACATCATGAATTTCCATTTAACTCCCCATGCACTTCTTACTAACTTACTTATTACTTACACACAACACATTTGATTAAAAACTATAATAATAAAGTGAGTAATACAAACAAGACTACAAAAATTGTTCAAAATGCCCCCCTTTCTATGCCACACAAAGCTGTGCTGTACGTATCAGGGAACGTTGCACATTATTATAAATGTTTGGCAGTTCTCGAATCGAGTCTGAGACTTAACGAATTCGAGTCTGTAGATGTTCGACATTTTCGAGCGGCACTGAGTACACTAATTGTTTCACAAAAAAAAATCACACGGATTAAGGTCCGGTAAACGCGCTGGCCACAACAAAGGTCCATTACGTCCTATCCACCGGTTTTCAAATTGTCCATTAAGCCACTCGGTAACTGCCCTAGTTACCGATGGAGCTCCACCACAATGCGGTGGAGCTCCATCGTGTAGATACCATAAACGCCGTACCGTTGAATGAATAATAGATATATTATTCATTCAACGGCCGTACAGTGTTGAGGGACAAATCGTCCATAAGTTCCTCC
>JAZBGW010000456.1:12609-25506 GCA_037464815.1 Mylabris variabilis | reverse complement strand
TTAACGGATAAAATAACTATATTTTTAAAAATATTCCTACAAAAATGTAATTCGAGAAAAATTGGTTGTTGTAAAATAGATTGGTGACAGCGCAGCGGTAGGCGCATAGACGACATAGATACTATACAGATGGCTAACGACCATGTTAATCAGTTAGTTCAAAAAACTCTGGTGTTTGGCCGCAAAACTAATTTCCAACCGCTAACAAAATTGCTATTAAATTTTTTATTTATACTGATTTGGAAATTTCTATAAAAAAGTGCAATTGTCGTAGTCACACAAGTAATAATTTAATAAGAGGATAATTTTGTATGTATGAATAATGATTTTCTAATATTTTTTGACATGAATTCAATTTACCCTGATTCAAGTTCAATTTATACCTCTCTTTTTCGAATACTTAAAAATGATTATTTTATATGATCGATGAATGTTTATTGGAGATGAAAGTTTATATTAAAATTATTTATGAAAGAATTGATTGTAAAAATAAATTATTGAATCACTGCAAACTTTCCATGGTCTAACTTACCCCGGTTTCGCCTAAAACAAAAATACAACGAAATCGAAGATTGCAAACGGTTAGAATTGATGGCGGTAGAGGACAACAAGAATAATAACGTGTTTGTTTTTTTAAAACCAAAAAAAAAACGGTAAGGCTTGTTTCGTACGAGAAACACGCCGTTTGCCGATTAAAGCCAATTCGTCAAGCCATATTTGATTGACTATAATTCAAAATTGTAGTGAATTAAAAAAAAAATCGCTCCAACACAATGTAATTCTCACATTCGTTCAAGTTTTTTTTATAAACCTAAAACGTGAATATCGTTGATTATATGCAAGATGTGGCGTTAATGGTGTGATAGCAGCTTTATTGTCATAGTAATTAGTCTGCTACGAACTATGACCGCTATATTACTACGATTATAAAGTTTTCTTCCAATTGTACGGGGTTAACTGGATTGAACTTGGGATGTTTAAATGCTACCGGCATTACTAACAATAATTCAACTATATTCTCTTAGATTAATTTCTAACAAATCATCATAAGAAAAGAAGAAGACTAATAAGATAAATAATTAAATTAATGACTTTTTTTCGTTAATTTCATCTTCTTATTAAAATATAATCTCAAATAAATTCATAACAACTAAAAACAAAAACATTTTATTATACCTGTGTTAACTTGAAACTAACTACTTTCAAATGCGATAAAATATACCGGTCACGAATTGAATGAATTATGTATTTTGGCGTGGGAAAAACTATTTTCTTATTTTATTTTTATTTATAATTTTACACTTTTACCAATTTTATAAAGCAAACAAAAAGAAAATTAACACAAATTACACTACATAAAATATTGTAATTAATAGAAATCAATATATGATTTCCTACTTTTCCTTCATATAAATTAATTAATAATTTATTAATTTACAGATAATATAAGTGACAAGTTTACTTGTAAGATTTGCTAGTCAGTAAACAAATTGTGAAAATTTTATAATGACAGTTGGCACCAACTCTATATTAATGCTTGCTCAACTTAATGGGGATACAATTTGGCTCATTTTCGACACTATCATGTCATGTTTATGCGCTTATTATTAAAAGTTCCATTTAAAATTGATGGAAATACGGGAATCTGTATTCCAAGTTTAATGTTTGACATTTAGCGTACATACAGGATGAAATCGAATTGCCTTTAAATATGCAAAGCCTCACCATCTTTATGTGGAATAGAGTAGGTACAGCCGAGTGCACTGAAAATGTAACCACTCTTGAACGAAAAATATCCCTTCTTTTAGTCGTGTGAATCAAGCTTTCTCTATCTTCAAGCTAAGAAGGTGTGGCGATGGGAACGGGTGGGGGTAGTGAAAAATAAATGTCTGAATTTTGAAGAACAGTTCTGTAAATAATACAAAATAACACCCCTAGATTTTTGGTTGGATATTTTACCTTCCAAATTTTGACTTGCTAGACATCTGCCGTATTGAATGAACCTCCCTCGTTAGCCTGACTTACATCGCCTCACAATTATCGTCACATTTTTAGTGCACCCGGCTGTACAATAAATATATTTTGAGGAGTCAAAAAAATGGCTTAAATGGATCAAAATTGCAACAATTGTTTGATGGTCGCTGGTTAAATACTAACCTACCGTAATATTGTTGTCAAGACTTGATAAGAAAGCAAGTGGCACTATAACACATCTAGAATTTCCATTGAACTACCATCAGAAGTCTTATTTGATTAACAACTATAAAATTGAAGTAATATAAAAAACATTCCAAAAATTGTTCAAAATGCCTTCTTCACCTGTTCTACACGAATAGGGTTTGGCAACTGTTCTGAATTTCACAGGATATTCTCACTTGTCCTGCGTCCTTTCACTACTTGTTTCAGGACGGCAGGTCATTACATTTTTCATAATTTTTGTAATTTTCCAAAATTGGATTTTTTAGGACCGTCAGGACATTTCCTTATAAATAAATAAGCCTTCAAGGAAGGTATCGTAGATTTTTTTTGTACATTGTACAAAATATAAAGCAGTAAATTTTTTAACATGCTTCAAGATTTTCGTCTGCGCTTCAGTAGTTTTCCAAAAAAAAAATCAGTATCTCATGATGATTAAATATTGTTGACTACTGCAGGCCGTTTTTTATAAAATAAGTAAAGTTGTACACTGAAATTATCAGCAAGGAAGTAGTTGTCCTGAATTTTTTATTAATGTCCTGAATCCTCAATATTATGGTCCTGAAATTCATGAAATCAGAGTTGGTAACCTACACATGAAGCTCCACCCTACGTAACAGGGGACACTGCACGTTTCGACAGCTCCCAAATCGCGCCTGTAGCTTCACAAATTTGAATCTGCAGCTGTATGATTCGATAAAAAATAGCCTAAAATAAGAAAGCAAATAGACAAAAGAGAATGAATCGACAATCATACACAATCAACGTACTCGTTACACTCGCGATTGCAGAGCCGACTAGATACAAGCAGAGCTTGTAGCGCCAAAATTTTGAGGGGCGCAAAACGCCCTTATCAAGTAATCTGCAGAATTGTTTTATTATTAACAAAATACTGGCGTTTGCGTCTAAGAGCGTACACTATCACTTTTCGAAAAAGTTATAATTTTTCAATAGTAAGAATTGTGGGTCTTTATACAATTAAGCGTGGGGCGCCAAAAACTTGACTGCTTGTAGTATCAAACGGGCTAGAGCCGGCACTGCGCGATTGAATGTTGACTGATATCAGCCGAGGGGTATACTCTTTAAACATTTCGTCAGGTGTCCGTAAAACACATCTCGGATATCCTTTGAATTACCCATAAAAGTCTTACTGACTTATTTATCTACTATAAGCAAGTTTTATTATAAACTATCGATAACATTGCTTGTTTCCAGTGGCCCTAAAAATGTTGGCGAAATTTTCAACCCCTTTTGCTTGGAAACGGCCCCTAATATATACAGATCGTCTCCAATTTTCGAGCCTTACACGTGGTTGAAGGATTTAAAGGCAATTCGATTTCACCCTGTATATTTGTTGTCTAACGAACTGTACATAATTGCAGATATGTTCGTTCTCTTTTAAATTTATTCAATATTTTTCAATGATATTGTAAAATTGTAATTATACTTGTTAGTGAGTATTTATATTGAGAGTAATACAATTATATTCATGACCAGAAAATCATGGTTGATATTTTACTATTATAATTTCTTTTTAGAATTTTCTCCAATATGTTTCGATTAATCGCATCAATCGACATCAAATAGAATAAACAATCAGAGTCAACATTTCAATTATAAATATTTGATGATCATTTACGTATAGTTAGATATGTTTTTTCTTTGTTTGTTATATGTCTAGTTTATAGAAAATTCGAAAATTGTGGAAATTGTTGAATCAACTAATCATAACTAATTGTAGGTAAATATTGTAAAGTACTACCACTTTAAAGACAAATATAGTAAACGTAATTTAACTCAGCCAGCAATTTTAAATAAAGCAAGTCAAGTTGATTGCTGTTTACTATACTCTACCATATTTAGTGATTGTTATCTTTATTCTTGTAGCTTTTATTAATTTATTTTCCGCTAGAAAAATAAAGAGAACAAGTTTAATAACGTCGGCAACATTATTCTATGATTTATTATAAACGTACTCTTCGTATCCACCGATTTGTGGTAGTTTTTGGGGTGCGACAGTGTTGTGTTCAGAACGACATTCTTTTGAAATTACAATTTCGAAAATGGAAGAATCTTCGTTGTTGTTATTGTGGGAAATATTTCTTTTGTTGTGTAGTCTGGATAGATTTTTAAAATTATTTCAATTATTTGTTGTTGATTTTTTTCGGGGAAAGGACAGATAATTATTTACTTAACCCCAATCACTATATTTTTCTGTTTTTATTTAATAAATAGCATGTTTGTCTAAATTTCTAAATTCATTATTTCTGTTATTAAAGCAAATATGCTTTTTAGTTTGCGTGTTAATTAGATGTCATTACCTACTTGTCTGACCATTCCTGGAAATTCATTATTTTATTATGTGTATGTGTGCATGATAAAGATCTGTATGGTAATAGAGAAATTTGATAACATTCTTTCTAATCGTGCATTTTTATTTAAAAAAAAAACAAGGTCTTCCATAATTTTTCTGTAATTTATTTTCCTAATTTCCAATGGAGGAATTCTATAAAAGCGATAATTGTAAAACATTTTAGATAATGTTGAAATATAGCCTGTCTTGAAATTAATAAAAAAAATATGATAATTGAAACATAAATTACGTGAATAAGTTGCAACAACAACTAAAAATCTTACACCACCACATAAATGCCTTCTTTGAAAACTATAAATAATTTCTATTATATTAAAACAAATTTAACTGGACTACTCAGCAATAATACTTTATCAGAATTTGTTCATTTTACATCAATAATTATCTCCAATATTTCTAAAATAACCGATAATTCCATCTCAAAGTCAAGCCGATCTAGTTCAATTCGAATAAATATAAATTCGTGTTGTTTTTTCAAATCAATATTAGTTTAAAATTTGTCAAATAATAGTAGTTTAGTTGTTATTTACTCAACAATAACAATAAATGTGTTTAAACAAGAAATTATCGTAATTTCGATGTGATAAGGAAGATGTGAAAAATGGTGGATGCGCCCGCATTTAAATTGCCCATCAATTTCCTAGCACATGTATTTGTTTCCTCAGCCCAGATTTTCATCCAGGGCTTCGAACCGTTACTTTTTTGCTCCGGTTCAATTAAAAAAATATAGGTTCAGTTCCGGTTCGAAGCCCTGTCGTCATTTATTCGCCAGTTAAATTTTCGTAGAGATAATTTATAAAAAAAAACCTAAAAATCATTCCTCTGTTTATCGATATTTTGGTGCATTTTAAGGGGGATGAAATAGATGTACAAGAAAATTCGTAAAAGTTCTCATTATATTTATACCGTAGGGAATTATTGTTTAATAAAACTATATAAAAAGGGTGACTCGTGCTAGTATTTGTCTATAATACACCCTACTATCTACATCTGTCATTTTAAGGGTTTGTAGCGATGAGGGATGTTTAGCAGCTGTGTGGTGCTAATCACTAACACATACACTAATATATTGTACATATCTAAATAGACTAAGGGTCGTTGTTATTGTTGTAGTTTAGGGTTGAAATTGCTAAGTTTTCCAATCAACAATTTAATAGAGTCGTATTTTATAATCATCTTGTATTTTGATTGTTTTGTTTGAGATTTATCATTTAGAAGATCAATTGTAAACTAATTAAGAAGTCAAACCACTAGAGGAGCTTCTCACTACCCCCATCTGTTCGACTCATAAAATTACAGTTGAATTCCGATTGCGGCCAGTATCCAGTGAAGAATTAAAGTAAACGGTTACTGCTTACTGTAAAATTTAACATAAAATACTGTGGTTGGACTTGCTAATTAGACTTTAGTCTATGAAGGTATAAAAGCCACAACTTTCACACCCACACTATAACAACCCTAGAAATAAAAAACAACATATAAATTAACTTGAACCATAAGGGAGGAATTATACATGTTCAAATTCCCCTCTCGAAAAAAAAAGAAATAATAAAACGTTTTATAGCTTAAAAGTGGTCATCTCGAAATTGACAAATACAGTGTGGATGAGAATACAATTCGTAACAAAACAAAACAGGCAATGATTGAGGACGAAAAATATATTGTCAATCGTATAAAAATTGCCCGATGTTTTTATAACAACAATGCTCATTCCTATTATAAGTCGTCCGTAACGAAAAAAATCTAGGGATCGATAAATTTGAACCGAATTAATGTTGTATTTGTGTTCATACAGGGTGGTTTACGCCCGACGAAACTCCCATAATTTGGCGAGCGATTCGAAGAATATTTCAAGGATTTGTAGCAGGGTCCCTAGAGAACATTTTAGCAAAATTACAAGCTCATAGCTCATTTGGAAGTTGGTCAAAAAAGCTTGCTCTCGACAAGGTCGCAATCTTCAAAAATGAGCTATAGAAGCAAAACGACTAAGAATGACTGGGAGACCGTTGTATTCTAAAAAAAATTCCAGACAAAATAAAATTAATAAAAACGAAGAAAATCAATGTTGGGAGATTCCTAGGGACATTCTGTTGTTTTGCATGTTTAGTTCGTTAGAGATGAGCTACAAGGTTCTAATTTTGCTAAAATGATCTTCAACCACCCTCCTATATAGTAGAGGCGGCAGATATAGAAACATCGGTTCCGCCCATCTATACTACTTACAAAGTAGTTAGAAAGAGATAGAGGGAAAGTAGGTGGTCTAAAAATTAAAAGGCGGCTATTACCACTCACCCTTAGTTCTATGACTAAACGAGGGTGGTCTGAAAAGTTTCCGACCTAACAAAGATTTTTTCTTAGAATTTATTTTTATTTTCTACATAGTCTCCTTGTAACTGTACACACTTCTCCCGATGCTCCCATTTCTTTAACTCGCCCAGACAGTACTCGGTGTTCTTGTCTGCAAAATAATTGTTCACGAAGGTGATTCCTTCCTCATTTGGCAAAAATCTCTGTCCTCCAAGCGCAATTTTTAGCTGAGGGAACAGAAAGAAGTCGCTTGAGGCTAGATCTGGTGAGTAAGAAGGATGGTCAACCAGTTCAAACGATAATTCGTGGATTTTCGCCATGGCAACCGCTGAGGTGTGAGACGGCGAGGAAACTGGATTTTCTTTTTTTGCAAATGTGGCCGTTTTTTCGCAATTTATGCCTTCAGCTTATCAAGTAATGGTGCGTAGTATGTTCCTGTAATGGTTTTCCCTTTTTGAAGATGATCCATTAAGATAACCTCCGTGACTATCCCAAAAAACAGTCGCCATCACTTTCCCAGACGAAAAAACAGTTTTTGCTTTTTTTTAGAGCCGGTTCCCCCTTTGCAGTCCACTGTTTTGACTGCAATTTTGTTTCAGGCGTATGATGGTGCGCCAACAGAGCGTTGGAAATGTTCATTCGAACACGTTTTTGGTCTAACGTCAGCAATCGCGGCACCCAACGCGCGGACAGTTTCCTCATGCCTAAATTTTGATATAAAATGTGACAAACACGTTTTTTGGACATTTTCATAGCCTCTGCTATCTCTCTCACTTTAATTCGGCGGTCGTCTAGCACCATTTCTTGAATTTTGGCGATGTTAGCGTCAGTGATTGCAGTTTTTGGACGTCTCGAACGCCCAAACTCTTACGACCACGTTTAAATTCAAGTGCCCAAAATATCACTGCGGTAAATGATGGTGCAGGGTCCCCGTACACAGAGTCCAACTCATCCTTGATTTGCGTAGGCGTATTACTTTTCAAAAACAAATATTTAATGACACCTCGATACTCGATTTTTTCCATTTTCACAAAATCACTCACATCGACTGACTCAAACGACTTTCAAATAACAACTGCGCGTCCAAAATGGCTGAAACTTTGGTGAGTACTTGTCAAAAGATGCATAACTACATTCCGTGACTTTTATTGACGAGTGCTGCCATCTTCACGTTGAGGTCGGAAACTTGTCAGACCACCCTTGTATTCCGTGGAGCACACATGTGAAAATGCATCAGACAAAGAAGGAACTCTATGTAAGTAGTATGGACGGGCGGAGCCGATACTTTTCCTATGTTTCTATTTCTGCCGCCTCTACTGTAGATCCTTGTGTGTTTTCGAATCGTTGACCAAAATAATGTGGGTTTCTATAAGAATCTTTTGTCCGGAATGAATCACCCGGTATGCAACAGGATCAGTATGGATTTTTAACGATTTTATTGGAGATGTAACGAAATCACGGTACGACAATTACGACAATTTTCAATATTTTGATATTTATAAAATCCGTCTGCATTGAAATGTGGTAGAAGAATAGCAACTGATAAACGTTGAAAATTCGAAATGGCGACACTAGAAGTGGTGATGGTGGTGGTGGTGGTGGTGGTGGCGACGGCTTCAATGTCGGGTGGTATTGCCACTGATAGCTGAAAAATGGAACACTCTCACACATATACAGATGCATATAACAACATCTATCTTATTTATACGTTTTTAAGCTAGACATATCAGGCCCCTCATATTTAACAATGCCCGCATGCATATTGTGTATTTGTATATGTGTGTGTGTATGTGTATACAGAAAGATAAATCTGAAATCCAATTTAAAAACGTTATTGACGTCATGGACTGCAGGTTGGAAAAATGTTGATTTGCATGCTCTTCGACTATGCCCATATATAAAAATCAAAACGCATTGAGATTTATATCCAATTCAATGAATACAACGGATCAAAAAGCCCCCCCAAAAAAAACACCAATGTAAATCGAAAAAATAACAATAGTTCCTCTAAATAACAGGCTGACTTTTTTTTGTTTTGTTTCAAAATAAAGGTGAAAACAGAAACAAAGAAAACGTAACTATTGATACTTGATTCGACCATTATATAGTTCGACTGTAACAGAGTAGTCTTCATCGTTAATAAGAGTTTCTCACCGAAAAGGGTTTAAAGTAACTAGTTAGGTCACAATGTATTTGTGTTGTCAATGCAACAAGAATAGGTTTGTTATACAGGAGATTAACATACATACACACTTAGGGTGAGCTCACTGTAGCTTCAAATATTGTCAACATCAATTTCTTCTTGACATGTCAACAGGCCATTTAAATGACCCGTAAAAAATATGGTACTTATTCATTGTTTTCTTAATGGGAATGTAAGTCAAGGTTGCTGGAAAACATAATTAAAAGATCGATAATTTACAAACAAAACAAAAATAACGATTTATACAATAGAAGGTGATTCACCTAAAACGTAATGGTCTTATAGCAACTTCCATTATTTGGCGAGCAATTCGAAAAATATTTCAATTTATAGGAGGGTCTCTAGGGAACATTTTAGCAAAAGTAGAATCTCGTAGATCATTTGGAAGTTGGTCAAAAACCGATTGTTCTGATGAATGATTCAAGGATCCCAACATTGATTTATTTTTTTGGTTTTCTCCATTTTATTCTGGAATAGGTGGGAAAGTTTCGCATTTTTTCTATAATCCAATGGAGCAAAACCAACAAAATCAATGTTGGGGGGCTCTTCTTAGCCATTTTGCATGTTTTTCAGAATCGTAACCTTATCCAAAACGAACATTTTTTGACGAACTTTCAAATGAGCTACGAGGTTCTAATTTAATTTAATCAAAATAAACAATCTTCCCCTATCGAGTTAAAATCAGTAAAAATAGGTAAGTGACTCGTCATTCATCAGAAAGTCGGAAAATCAGCGTTCCCGTTTTCGCAAGGATCAAGTGATGAAAAAACGAATAAAAACCATTTTAGTCATTCTTAGCCCCTTGACAAGTATAACCGGTTAGTGAAATCGCGACATTGTCGGAATAAAGCGTTTTTTTGACTAACTTCTCCATGAACTACAAGGCTCTAATTTTGCTAAAATGGTCTCCAGGTACCACCCTACAAATCTTTGAAATATTATTCGAATCGGTCGCCAAATAATGGAAGTTGCCGTCAGGTGAATCACCCGCTATAAAGTAAAAACTAGCAAAAATACGTAATACAAAGGTTTCACTGTATAAACTGACATATTGTACAAGGTCTGTTCCAAGTAAAAGTTTTGGACTTTTCAGTGTGCATGTTGAGTCAGGAACTGATCACAAACTAGTTTCAAATTGTTCATATTCTAACACGTTCATTGGTTTATTTTAAGACAATGCAATATATAAAACAACAAGGTGGATTGAGGGTTGTCGAACTTTAGGTCACCCCCCTTAGATGGCGGAAAATGTTGTGTTGTAAACATAATACAAAAAATTCATGATTTTCTTTCTAATCTTGAAATTCCTTATCTTTAAGTAATCAAATCTGATATAGATGGATCAAACTAAGTTTGTCCAAAACAATGGATGCGCAATAAATTTTGCCTACAGTAGAAGTCAAATAGAGTATATTCTTTTACTTCAGTGATAACCTTTTCGGATGCGCCAACTTGGACAAACTTACGTTGATCTATCTATACTGTGATAAATATTTTCTGCCAATAAAATATTTTTGGTGTGGTTTTACAAGAAGCTTTTTCCCGTTTTTTTTTTTCATCAATTGTCTACTCATAGACTTTTTAAATTATCGATTTTGTATTCTCCTGTTTTTTGGCTTTGTATCGACTCAATGACCAAAATTTGATAGACATTCCTTTGTTGCGCCAAGTGCGTTCACGGCGGGGTTGTACCTATCTAATTACTTTTTTCATTCTCTGGCTATTTTTAATTTTCCAGTTTTCATGCTGGACTTAAGCTTTTTGAGGCCCTAAGGTATAGCTTTTTGATAACCAGAGTTACATTATTTCAAAAACTTCGTGGTTTTTCGGGCATATAAAAGAAAGAAGCTCCGCTTAAGATTGAACATATAGGTTTTCATTTTATGTTTCTAATATACAGAGTGTCCCGTAAATCACGCATTTCCTCCTAAGGGGCAGTTAGGGGGTGAAATTCTAAGACAAAAAAATCCTCTACCATTTTGTTATCTGACGCACAGGTAATTGGTTATTAATTAAATAATGTAGCCAATCAGGTGCTCGCTATAACGATAAAAAGAGAGAAGGAACGAGTCTTGACGGTAGAACGTGGGAAGCGGACCAGTTAACATGCTGGCGCGACAACCGTTCAAACTAAGAGAACACCTGATTGGCTCCTTAATTTCATTAATTGCTAATTACCTGTGCGTTAAATAACAAAATGATAATAGGGCTTTTCGTCTTAGAATTTCATCCCCTATCTGCCCCTTGGGAAGAAATGCGCGACTTACGAGACACCCTGTATATGTTTGTTGGTCAATTATTTTGCAAATTCCAAAACGTGAAAATAGTATATGGGGTCCCGTGTAGATTAAAAACGGCCCTGAGAAAAATGGGTGATCGGTGGTGGCACAGTTATGGCTAAGGATTAAAAGCGAACATTTCTACAGTTGGCGCAGTTATGCTCTTCGTTTCAAGCAACGGATTATAATTGGCGCAGTTCGACTACACCCGGTCAGGTCGGCTGTATATACGCATGCGTCTGATAGTTTCGGACTACTCTAACGGTTTAGAATTGTTACTTGGAACACAACTTATAATCAGAGACCGGATTTTGGTGCGTTTGTGACCGTGGCTACTAAGATAGTAAGCGCCTAGTAAATTCACTGTTGCCTATACTAGCATCGCTCGACTGTTACATAGTTCGGACTGTGACGTCAGCGCACCAAAATCCGGTCTATGCTTATAACTTATAATATTGAAAACGTGTTAATTCTAGTTTTACAACTACAGCATTTTAACTTTGCTAAATTAAAGGGGAAAAATACAATAAAATGTAAGATAAGTGAAATTCCCTCTTTGAGCTTTCCTAACGGATTTAAAGATAAAGACCGGAAATACAAATGTCTCACACAAATAGAGAGATACTTGTGTGCTTATTTTATAAATAAAACACCTGCATTATTATTATTATTATTATTATACACTACTATTTCATAGTTAGTTTTATACTTTTCCCTTGTTATAAACAATTACGGCTATTGTTGGAAATTATAAATAAAACTAGACAATCGTAAATTTATTAATTTTTTTGCTAATGTTTCATTGATGTTGTTGTTTAAAATGTGTAAAACATCAACATTAAATTTATAATGTTTAATTTGTGTTTGTGTGTGTGATGTGTGTGTTTTGTAATGAAGTGGGGGCGACTAATATGAATAACATCACACATATCTCTGCTTCATTTTTGTCCCACCCTCATCATCCTATTAATATAAATATTCAAATTGTTTTTTTTTGTGTGATATCAGAAACATTCGATTCCTAACGTATCTAAATGCAAATTATTCGCATACAAAACAAAAAATAGAGTAATAATAATAATGAAATTGGAAAAAATCAAATTCCATCCGTGTAATCGTGTAGAGACAAAACTTCACATCTACATCCCTATATCATCCACCACAACACAACCCTCATGCCTCTCTCGCTCTCGCCCTTTTTTTTATATGCCAATCATATATGTATCTCTATTTCTCTACTATATCTACGTATATGTATGAATGTATACGGATAGACGTGTATAAAAGTGGAAAAAAAAGTGTCAGTTTTTATTGATTCGTATGTCGTGCGCGAAGAGCAGCCAACACAAACTCGACCGACGCTCATACTCATCCCCTAAAAACATACATATATGTATATATAAGGGTGGAGGAATAGTTTTTGTCGCTGTTTATCCTGTATCTGGTACAATAATTGGTTGCGCGGAGCTCTTCAAGCTCATTCACCACCACGTTTACACAATACACCATCCCCTCTCGTTATTTGGTCGGTTGTCTAG
>JAZBGW010000455.1:1378-23301 GCA_037464815.1 Mylabris variabilis | reverse complement strand
TTTATAAAACCGGCTTTATTTTTAGATTTTATTAATAAACACCGTTGTTAGTTCCATTGCTTCCTTATGTTTAATTATATAGGACAACTTTATTATGCACCCAATTATTATATGGATTAGATTGGATTTGTAAAGATTGTTGTGAGAATTTCTGTCAATATCAATCAACTTACATTCATTGTGGTGATGTTGCTATTTGTTGTTAAATTATCTGTAATGAATTGTTATCAACGACAACATATTGTTGTTGGATAGAAGAAGACTTTCGGAAAACTGTCGGCCAGCTAATGGTGGCTATAGTCTATTCTAATATTAACCGACCGCCTTGACACATTGCCAAAATTTCTCCACTAAGCGTTTATTAATAAAATCATCCAATACATGGATGCATTCTTTAATAAATCATGGATACAATTACGACCAACAATTCAACAGTTCAATAACCAAAATTGAATTTTTTCTATTGTTATTTTCGAGATTTTCTATCAGAGACCGTATGGAATCGCGTAAATGTATCTGTTGAGGTAGCTCTTGAAATTGTCATTAACATATTTACCTTGGCAAAATTTTTGGACGACTATTTTAAAAGAACTTGTACCGGTTTAAATCGAGATTAATGTCGTAATTCCGCCAAGTTTAGAAGTTTTCTTAAAGAATTCTGTTGACTTGTTGAAATTTAGAATTTTCGTTTACATTAAGTGATTAAGAGCTATCGACAGAATTACTCAAGACTACGCTATTAAACCAACTTAATTAGGTGTAAAGTAAACGTGCGATAACATCAATCAATTAAGAATTAATTTTGTTATCAAAAGAAATTAAATGGATTATCACGGCTTATCAGTAAGGATAATAAACCGATAAAATTCCTAAATCCACCCAAATAGTGATAGGAGATTTTAGTATTGGATTATTATTTCTAAAAGTACCACTTCAATCAAAAGCCTTTAATATAACCTTATAAAATATAACATGTGTACCACAGTACTTCTGTACCTTACCTCACAGTTGGCCATGCCTTTCTTACGTAGTCGTAACTTACTTCATACGTTTGTTAATATACCGGGTGAGTCACCTAAAACGAGAAATTCCTATGACAACACCCATTATTTGGCGAGTGAATCGAAAAATATTTCAAGGATTTATAAGAGGGCCCCTAGAGAACATTTTAGCAAAATTAGAACCTCGTAGGTCATTTGAAAAAGGTGCTAAAAAAACGCTCACTTCTGGCGATGTTGCGATTTTCAAAAACACGCAGAACGACTTAGAATGACTCGAGGATCCTCCCAACATTAATTTTTTTCATTTTTCTCTATCTTATTCTAGAACAGGTGGGAATGGCTCGCATTTTTTCTAGAATGCAATGAAGAAAAACGAAAAAAATCAATATTGGGAGGGTCTTCGAGTCATTCTTAGTCGTTTTAAGTGTTTAGCTCGTTTTTGAAAATCACAGCCTTGTTCAAAACGAGCGTTTTCTGACCAACTTCCAAATGAGCTACGAGGTTCTAATTCTGTTAAAATGATCTCCAGGTACCACCCTGTAAGTCCTTGAAATATTCTTCGAATCGCTCGCCAAATGATGGGAGTCGCCATAATAACTTTTGATTCGCCCGGTATTAATCCAGCGGCCGAACAAAGCTACGACGCTCCGTACGAAAAGGCATGGCTAATTGCGTGGTACACCCGATATAACATCTTCAATATTTATAATCGTGTTAATGGTTGAGTTTCACGCCACAACCATTCTTTCGCCTTGGTTTGGCCTTGTTGTTCCAGAATCGGTCCAATACGATCACGACATTGTTGGTGATAATCATTCAAATATTTCAATTCTTCATCAGTCAACATATCGACAACAATCAATTTCCTTTGTTTCGGTGCAAATGTTATATTTTCAAACGTTAAAAATCCACGATTTCTATAATTATGCGGTGTATTTGCTGGCACAATTTGCATAATATCCTCAATACGTATACCGAATTTACCATCCTCATAATAACCGGGTTCATTCGATAGGAACATATTCGGTTCTAGACCGGGATCGTCGGCCATTGGCCGCCATGAGATACCCATCGGTCCTTCATGGACGTTCAAATACGAACCAATTCCATGGCCAGTACCGTGTGCATAATCCAAACCAACCGACCATAGAAACTGTCTAGCGAACGAATCCAAACAATTGCCTTGAATCTTCGATGGGAAAATTGTTGTAAATAATTTGATTTGTCCTTTTAAAACGCGCGTGAAACATTCTCGTTCAAAATCTGTTGGTGTACCAAAATGCCATGTACGTGTAACATCAGTTGTACCATCTTTATATTGACCACCAGAATCACATAAATATATTGCATTAGTAGTGATTGGTACATCAGTTTCTGGTTTCGGTTCATAATGGATAATAGCACCATGTGGTCCACTGGAACTAATCGTAGAGAAACTAGGACCAACGAAATCCTCTTGTAACGAACGGAATTCTTCCAATTTTTTCGCACCGGAAATCTCCGTTACACCACCATTCGGTACATTCTCTTCAAGCCATTGGAAATAACAGCACAACGCTGCACCATCTTTCAAATGTGCATTCTTCATGCCCACAATTTCAATTTGATTCTTTACAGCTTTCATTAGAGGAATCGGTGTTATTTCTATATGTAATGATTTTTTTGGTATTAAATTAGTTAAGGCATAACTGGCTTTATCGGACAACCAAGCATAACCATCAATATTCTCAGCATGTTCTTTTAACCAATCAACGATTTCGGTGTAATTTTTTATCTCGAAATTATCACCGATTTGTTCTTTTAAATGTTGTTGAATTTGATCGGAATTTTGTTTTGGATTTAGGAAAACAACAAGTGAATTACGTTTGATTATAACATATGCAAAAAAGACGGGATTATAAGGGATATCAGAACCGCGTAGATTCAATAACCATGCAACATCATCTAATGCTGTAACAACAAGAAATTCAACCCATTTGTCCAACATTTGTTTGCGTATATCTTGTAATTTTTCGTTAACAGATTTTCCTGTGTATTTTAACGGTAATGGTTCGACAGGATTGCTAGGACGTTCCGGACGATCTGTCCATAACAAACCAACTAAATTCGTCGTGACCGGTATCAGTTCAATACCGGTCTGTTCTAGATGGTTTTGTAGATTCGTCCACATATGGTGCGTGTACAAATACGGATCAACGCCGACTCTAGAGCCGGATGATAGCGTCTTCGACAACCAAGCATCTAAAAATCCACGTTATTATCAGCATACAAGAAACACACACGAATTTAAATCACCTTGTGTCGGAGTCGATGGTATCCCTTCTTTCATCAGCGTCCAATTCGAATCCAACTCGTCTGATGCTTGTAGAAAGTATCTACCATCGGTCCATAAACATGCCGATTCTTCTGTAATAATCGCCGTACCAGCGGACCCAGTAAATCCAGAAATAAAAGCTCGAAATTTATCACAATCGGCTAAATATTCACTATTATGACCGTCCACAGATGGGACAATGTAGGCTTGCAAAGCTTCGCCGACATATTCAGTATTTTTCATCAATGCTCTCAATTGTTTTAAAATATTTGTTGTAATTTTCGGGGGCATCTTTGTAGAACCTAACCTAAAAAATTTACACAGACACATACAAAAATTATCAAGGAAAATTAATAGAAATTAATAATACCACCTTTATGATGTAAATGAAAATGGAAAAAGAACAATAGAACTTATCAAAAACACTCTATTTTCAAGTGGTCTTATCAGAGAGGATAACAAATCATTTTTATTGCACTCCACTGGCGTCCATAATTGATAAAGTTAAGCACAATTAAACTAGAAAAACTGTAAATAATTTAATCGAATTGTATTAATTTTGCTAATGAACGTTTACAAAAATTAATTTCTTGTTATCAGTGTTGGATGTAATAATTTTGTAAAAAATTGTTTGCAATATCGCGCGTAAATTCGAATTAATTTAGGAATTTTTAGTTTTCTAAACAGGTAGTCCAATATCCCTAATTAAGGTTTTTTTACACGACTATAAATAATTCAATATTGATGTCTAATTATTTTATTAATTAAAAATATATTTACCTTACTATAAGCAAATGTGAGTGGTTTATTTTAGTATTTCTTTATCAACGTAACAATGACACTAATATTTTATCAATAATTAAAATTGACAATGTTTGGTTGACTAGTGTGAACTTATCCTAATCTGTCAGTAGCATTTGTTTTGTCTGTCAAGACTGGCTCAGTGTTTCGTAAACATTGGCCGGGTTTAGTTTTTTTAGAATTTTTATATAGGACATAATTTACAAATTTATAATTATCTCAATAATATATGTTAGATAGTGTTTTTAATTAGTTTTGTCAACATGTGCAAGTCATTAATATTATTTCTATTGAATAGTACAGAATTCGATGCATCTACCAGAAACTATTGTACGTTGTCAGAGATATGTAATAAAAGGACTATGTTGATCATGGATAATCAGTGACATAATACTATTTTTATAATACGATTATTTTCATTTCGTCATCTCTTTTTTAAATTAATCAAAATTAAATTTCGAAGCAAAATCGCCAAATCTTCATTTAAAAGCAACGGTTCTATTTATCAACAAAAGGCAACAATCTAATGGCAACGTCATTGAAACGGAATCGTTCGCGACGTCGGCTAGCAGCAATAACATTTCTATCAAATATATCACTTGATGGTAGCTATAGAGATACTAGATTAGCATTATTACCACGTAATGGGGCTATTATTAAACATTCAGCAATCTTATGTACAACAACAACAACAGCAACAGATGAAATCTTAGCAGAAGAATCGGATGGTACGGATTGTATTTGTAGTGATAACGAACTGATAAAAGAGAAGAATACAAAGAAACGTTTCCAAAAGGCTAAATATAATATTAATTTAGATGGGCATTCGTTAAGTTCAGATTCTGAAGGTATTACAACACCAATTAGAAGTAATTTTGATCAAACAAACAACAGACAATCTAATAATCTGATAGAAAGGTAAAATATACTATTTTAGATTTTCATTATTGGATTATTGTCAACTATTTGTCCCCCGATTGATTCGAAATCTGTTTCTCTTTGATTTATTTTACAACATCAGTTTTATTGCTATTTGCAATAATATTATTTCAATAAAGATAACAATTTGTTTATTTACAAAAGTCCAAAGATACTATGAGGAAAATATTTATATTTAATAATTAGTTACAGCAATACAAAAAATTAATATTTAATATAGAACAGGCTTGTTTCTATTATCTTTAGTAATAAATCTTGGAATTTTTCCAAGAGAATTGAAACAATTATAATTATCATGTAAATAGTTGAAAGAGAAACAAAAATTTTTAAATTCATCTTTAGAAAGAAATTTCCAAGTGTCCCCCCGTGATTTTGTTGATGTATTCATCAGAAATCGTAAGATTTGTAAAGTCGTGTTTATAAGGAACACAACGAATGCGAATAATCTAAATGTTAGGAAAATCGAACGTGAACGAACACGGTACTTCGAAACTGCCCATTTGCCTTCGTTCGTGTTCGTTTAGTGCAGACAGAAATTTTATATGGTATTACATTTCGCGGAAAATATCTAAATCTACGGTCGTAGATTGTTTATGTTTGTGCGTGTTCAGGAATGTTGGTGTGGATTCGTTGTTTCATTCGCATTCGCTCGTGTTCGTTTATTAAATGTAGACAGCTCTAGTTTTTTGTGGAGTGGGACACTTGGGACGGTTTCTACGTTAGTAAAGTGACGCAATCATATAAGAACTGTATTTGTTCGGGTAATTGTTCAACAAAATTCCAAGTATTTTGTTTTGGAATTACTCGACTTCGGTATTTTTTATTATCATCAACAAGGTAAATAAATGATATGCAAAGTTGTATTATCGAGAGACTTGTTGACTCGGCTTATTTAAAATTTATGCATTTCTTTGATTATTGATATTTCTGAATAAATTATATATTTTTTTTAAATTGATTTTATCTTGGCATTTTATTTTTGATTAATTGTGTAATTAGCAAATTTACAATTTGATTTTTATAAGACTTACATTGAATTCTTATTAGAAAATTTTTCACAGAACTACTTTTTACTATGTCTTAGGGTCGATTTCACCAACTTCAGTTAAGCTTAATAAACAGTTAGTAACAATTGTTGCTATGACTATAACAATCGTTTCTATGACTTATTTGTTCGTTAAAATTTAACAGACATTGGTGAAATCGACCCTGAGTTAAATTTCCATTGTATTATTATTTATTTGTCTAATAATCATCAAATTTCAAACAATAAGAAAGACGGTTTTTCATTTGATTAATTGTCAATTGTTTTTGATTGTGAATAGCCTTGGTAGGTATGAATTTTCCATGAGAAAAGCACGTATTTGGTTTACCGATAGACAATAAAATTGTGATTTATAATATGTTGAGGAAATTGTGAATTTTCAATCAGTAATTTAATGAGAACGTGAGGAGAGAAATTTCCAACAAATTTCAAAGAGCAAACAAGTTTATTGTGTAACAACTATTACACAACTTGATATTGATGTGACAGAAAGATAGAGTTTGTTAATATATTTTGAATAATAAAACTCTAGTTAAATTCTTTTTAAATCTCCCCAAGGATATACCATGGTTTCTCCCAAAATCACGCCTTCATCATCCGAAAATTAGTTTAGAAATTGAATTTTAAATTGCGTTCCATACAAGCCAAATTGTTTCTCTCGAAAATAGGAATACTCTATCGGTCATCGAGTTTAAATAAAGTTGAGCTTTTGAAGCACAATTTTTTTTACATAAATATATGTATGATGATGTTCAATTTGTATTTGTTAGGTTTCTTGTACGTATTTGAAAGGCATTCGTTACATTGAATATAAAATTAACGTAATTGCATAAAATTTATTCATTTGTGAATAGTACTAACGAGACAAAAATCTATTTTGCAGTTTGAAATAACATAATACAGCTCATACATCATATATTTAGTATCAGAAAGTAAAAGTCTTTAATTTTGGAAGCCTTAAACTAGTCAGAACGATACTAGAGCTCTAATTGAAACCTTAATGATGAGCTATTAATACTTGGAATAAGCATATTTCGTTGGTTTTAATTTACATATATTGATTTTACTCGGAAAATTCTAGCGTTTATACCGGGAGATTCACCTAAAATGAAAAGTTCTTATGGTAACTACCATTATTTAGCAAGCGATTCGAAAAATATTTCAAGGATTTGGAGGGTGCACCCTAGAGACCATTTTAACAAAATTAGAGCCCTATAGCTCATTTGAAAGTTGGTCAAAGAACTCTCGTTTTGAATAAGGTTGCGATTTTGAAAAACGGGCTAAACACGCAAAACGGCTAAGAGTGACTCATAGATCCTCCAATCATTGATTTTTTTCGTTTTTCTCCATAGCATTCTAGGAAAAATTCGAAACATTCCCACTTGTTTCAGAATAAACTGGGGGAAAACGAAAAAAATCAATACTAGGAAGATCGTCGCGTCATTCTTAATCGTTTTGTGTGCTTATCTCGTTTTTGAAAATCGCAACATTCTCAGAAACGAGCGTTTTTTGACCACATTTCAAATGACCTACGAGGTTCTATTTTTGCTAAAATATTCTCTAGATACCCTCCTATAAATCCTTGAAATATTTTTCGAATCTCTCGCCAAATAATGGGAGTTGCCATAAGAACTTTTCGTTTTAGGTGACTCACCCGATATTTATTGTATTTGATGATAGTAAAACTTTATTATCTAGTTTACAATTAAAAGTACATTTTTTTTAACATCTTTCTTGTATTAGATCACATGATATTGACCAATTGAATCAATACTGATTCAATTATTAATACTTTAATACAATACTTCATATTATTTTTAGATCGCAAGAAAATCAAACAAATACACAAGTGCCATCTGAACAACGGAGAATTGTACAGAAATTTCGTAAAAAAATACCAACACCACCATTACAACAACAACAACCATATCATCATCATTATACATCGTCAACTGGTGGTAGTGATTCTGATAAACATCATTATGGTAGTAGTTCAGAAAGTTTAGCACCATCGTTAATAATACGATGTAAAACAAGTCCAGCACCACCACCATCAATACCAGAAACAACAAGTAATTCTTTATCAATAACACCAACAATAAAAAATGAAATTAAAGTTGTTAAAGCGACAAAAAATCATCGTTTCCGCGATGAAAGAATCATAATGGTAACAAATCGTTATTTACCATTTATGGTATTCTCAGTTGTTCCATATAAGAAAAATAATAGGTATGAAGAAAATTGAGCAATTATTTAAAAATAATTTTATCCAAGACCGTTGTGTTATGATATCATAATTCAATCGATTTTAGATCAGTAAAGTAGCTGATAACTCACTAGTGAGTTATGAATATAATAAATATAACTCGCTATTATTATTAGAACAATTATTTAATATTAAGATTAACATTAATTAGGAACTTACGTTTTTGAATAACTTTTTAAGAAAGAGATGACTGTTCCAAATTTTGAAATATCAATGTTTTTGAAAATTGTCAGTGTTGTTTTTAACATGGAATATTTAGTCCATAGTGATGAAGCAATGTACTTGTCGCGATAGTTATAAAAGTAGGCTAAAATTACTTCCTCATTAATTTCTTTTACACCACTTGTCTTCATCCATTTGTAAAATTGCTGTAATTTTTTTTCGTACTTATTTTTCGATTTTTTCGGTATTAAATTTGTAGAAGCTAGTTTAGCTGCTTCTTTAATGGCTTTTGGAATGACAAGCATGTTGGTATTCAATTGAAAATTGTGAGCACAATGAAAAAACGCAAAAGAATTAGGAGAAAAAACACCTGAATTATTTATAAAAACAACAACAATCTCCATAGAAACCAAAAATCAAACCGACCTGATCGTAATTTTTTGACTATCATTTCATTTTAAACTACAGAGAAATATCGGAATTAACCGCTTAGAATAATAAAAATTGTTTTATTCGGTGTTGGATAAAATATTGTATACAACTCGTGTGTTATAGGCAATAGTTCACTTGAGAAAATTACTACACCCAGCTGACGCCTCGTGAGTAAAATTTTTCTCTCGTGAACTATTTGCCCCATAACACACTAGTTGTATAAATAACTAATTATTATTTTTTTTAATAGGAGTGATGGTAAACGTGAAACGAATAGAAAACGAACTACATCTACAAATCGGCCATTATCATCAACTAATGATGGTTTAGATCCATTTGATTCGTTGGGAATCGAACGTGGATTAGATGGACAGGTATTTTTTTTTGCAAAATTTAATACAATAAACAAATGTAACGTTTTAAAACAATTCAGGAAGTATCATATGGTTATCTATTGGTACCAACAAAACCAATTAAAGAATTTCGAGAGAAACGTTTGAATACAATTGATGATCCAACAGAAACAGGGCATGTGTCTTTTAATTTCAATAAAAGGCAACATCATGTTTTTGCACGGTAATTTTGCGCTTATTCCATCCTTTCACAATTCATTTGAATCATTCACAATTTTATTTACGTATTTTCTTTAATATAGAAAAAAATCTACCTTTGCCTTGTTTTTCTTTATTGTTTATATAAATTTACCATTTCCATCATGGATTTCATTTGAATTAATTTGATTTGCAGGACGAAAGTATTAACATGGCAACCAGACTACAAATGGTAAAAAAACGTTGTTTAAAATTTAAAATTACGCTTCGGTAAAATACTGTAGACGGGAATGCACTAACAGATAAAATTAATATTGCAATTTATATTTTATTAATACAATAAAAGAACAAACAATAAAAAAGAGCTATAATTGGTATTGAATTGAAATTTAGAATGTAAATTGCAATAATAACAATAATTAGTAGTTTTAGTCGTAAATTTGCTAGATTAATGAATGAATTAACAGGTGTAGGATATCGTTTGATAATTTAATTTATAATTGAATTATTAATACTTTTATTGTTGTTTTTTTTATAAAATATTAATAATTTTAGGTCATTTTCTTATGATCCAGCAACACCAAGAATTACTACGACAAATTTGTCAACAAATTATACATTAGCATCATCACCGCCACCGGCTGATAAAAAAGAGGAATTAACAAATTCAACATTAATCTATCATCCGAATTTATTGGATGATCCTGAATTGATAGCTGGCAAACATCGTACATTATTAACATTCACATCATATATGACGTCGGTTATTGATTATGTACGACCGTCGGATTTAAAAAAGGAGATCAACGATAAGTTCCGAGAAAAATTTCCACATATCCAATTAACATTAAGTAAACTTAGAAGGTAATTTTTATATATATTTTATTTATAACTTATTAATTCATTCGCTAATTACGAAACTAATTTTACAGTTTGAAGAGGGAAATGAAGAAAATTGCCAAAACTGAATGCAATCTTGATCTCTTTACAGTTGCTCAAGCTTATGTTTATTTCGAGAAATTGATCTTGCGCGGCTTAATTAATAAACAGAATCGTAAATTATGCGCTGGTGCTAGTTTGATATTGTCAGCGAAATTGAATGATATTAAAGGTGATGGATTAAAGCAATTATTGGAGAAAACTGAAAGCATGTTCCGTTTAAATCGTAAAGAATTAGTAGCTGCTGAATTTGCTGTATTAGTTGCATTAGAATTTGGTTTACATGTACCAACATGGGAGATTTATCCACATTATCAAAGATTATTATACGAGTCTTGACATTTTTTACTATTTATAATGAATATTGATCAAAAAAACATATGATAGCAACTAATCACAATATAATCGTTTTAAAATCTTGCCGTTTTACAAGTACAAAGGTTCTTGTTAGTGGCGAAATTAAGGTGAGGGATTGTTCTTTTCTTAATTTTTAATTAACGGGTATTATTAATTGTTGATTATAATTTATAATCTTGTATATATACAATACAGTACGTTTCTACTTTTATTTATAATGTTTTGCTGTCGGATTTTTTCAGTGAGCGTACTTATTATTTGCTGTCTGTTATTTTTCGATTTGAATTTTGGTGTATTTTTAATTTTAACAGATTTTTATATTATTATGGTGTTGAAGTCTTATTTGTTTTCCATTCTTTTGCGTTTCAATGTTTAAATAAACTTACGTATAGTTACTTGTAAATTATTCAACGAGTTTTTTTTAGATTTGTTATAAAAAGGGGTAATAATAATTAAAAAAATAACATTTAATGAATTAGTAATAAATTTTCAATTAGCTTGTAGTCTATGTAGTGTACGCCTGCAATAATTCTTGTCTTTTGTGCCATTCAATAAATTCTCAAATTGAATATTTGCCTACTTGTATAACCTGTCAACACACAATTCCAATCTTGCCGTAAATATGGATGAAATGAATTTATTTATTGAAATTTGAGCGATTATTTCTTGAAATTACATATAATTTTTGAATATGACATCGATTTGATTTGTAATTGGCGCCTTTTGAATGCCAGAATTGCCAACAGTTTACTACAAAATTCCCTAGAATTTTTTCGTCATCTCCCGATCAAAAAAGCTCGCTTCTTTAATAAAAAGTTTGGCACGTGTTAAAGCTTTATTTAATAAATTTTACATTTGTTATGTTTAATTAAAACGAAAAAAAGTGCCATCAGAATGGTTCAGGTAATTTCTATTAAATACCATTTAGAAAAATTCGTTTAAATGCTTAGAATTCAAATAAATTCAAATTTTAATAAAATAAAAACTACCCCTCGGATTTTTTCCACTGTCAAGCTTTTTGATATAGAAGATGGCGAACAGATTTTTATGCAAATGGAGCCCATTTTTCATCTCAAATTTCAATCAAACAATTGATAACATATGAAAATTATTGCAAATTTCAAATTTCTAACCTACAATCTTTTGTTTACATTGCTATTAATTTAAATAATCGAAAAAGAAAATTTGAAAAATTTAATAAATATTTTTTCCAGGCACCGGATATAGTTGTTGGTCATCAAGATCTTCCACAAGCTCTTGTTTTATTAAACGAAATGAATGTTAGTGCACAACATGTGGCAACATTAGTTGATAATATGATCCAGAAAGTGCGTAAAGGTGAACTATCAACAGATCAAGGCTTAAGTTTCTTGGAGATGAAATATCATATGCTTTTAAATTATTTGATTAATCTAACATTTATTGTATTAAGAAAGTGTTCCGGTGAACGAATCGAAGGTGATCCATGTATTGATCGTTTAATTGAAATACAAACTGTATTAGAAAAGATACGACCAATTGATCATAAATTAAAATATCAAATTGATAAATTAGTTAAAACTGCCGTTACTGGCACAAATACTGGTAGTGATGATCCATCAACGTTTAAAGCAAATCCGGAGAATTTAATTGGCAATAATAATAATGATGATGATGATGAGGGTGGTATTAGTGATGACTCGGATGAAACGGAAATTGGAAATGAGAAGAAGACGAAGAAGGATGTGTACGTGCCGCCGAAACTATCCGCAGTCCATTACAGTGGTACGAATCTTTTTGTTGAACAATTTGAATTTAAATTTTAAATAAGCTTCGTTAAAACACCAGATATAAGCACAATTTGCTCTCTTAAATCTTTTGGAAGCAACCAAATTAGGCGTTGAAATGCAACTTGATTGTAAAGAAATTGATTTTATATCAACGCTGGTGTAAAGAACAGGGCATAGAACCGTTATTTATTTTTCCGGTATTCGTTCCGGTTTAGTTGAAAAAAATACTGGTGCGGCTCCGGTTTTCGTTCCTGCAAAAATAGCGGTTTTTTCAGTTTTTGGTTTTCGGTTCAGTTCCGGGGCAGGTAGGAAAGAGGAAATAAAAAGGAAAAAGAGAAAAAGATACTGTTATGTGGTATGCTTGAACCGAAAAAAACGGTTTTTGTTTTCGGTTCAGTTCCGGTTCGATACCCTGGTAAAGAGTGCTGAATTGTAATATCAATTGATTTAAATTTGGATATTATGAGGAGAATTGTCCACCTTACTTTTAATTAATCAATACAAGTGCAATTTAGACCGGTTTAGTAATAAAGTTTCTTTTTTCAGGCGATGAAACTGCCCAAGAGCGAAACAAACGAAACCAAGAGCGCAGTAAGAAACACGCCTTATCATCGGCAATAATGCAAGATTTACGTGACGAATATTTGGATATACCAGTGGAAGTATCACAGAATAATCGTGCCCAACAAATTTTAACAAAAGAACAAAAAGAACGTCAAGAATATGAAGAAGAATATATGACACGTTTACCTGTAACAAAGGCTGATAAGCAAAAACGACGACAATTAACAACATTAGGTATATTAGGTGATGAAATCACTGATTTCGGTCCATCACCAAATACAACAAAGAAACGGAAACGTTCAATTGGTAAAATGAAGAAAGGCAAAAAGAACTTTAAACGGAAACGTTTCCATTGATTCCAGCTAGTTTTACAAGTTTTAAAACGATAAACAATAATGGTATTTCTTTTTTAATCGTCATAATCATAAACAAAATAAAAAAAAACAGAGAGCTTGAAACCCCAGTTGCCTATGGTGACCTTATCGACTTTTTTCCGTATTTTAATCACAAAATTCATTATTAACAAATTAGTAAATTCAAAATTGTGTAAAATTTGTGTCGGTGGTTATTGTGTTCTTTGTTTTTGAATGTACTATGAGAAACTTTTCGGCATGCACATATTTCGGTGTTGTTTCGACTTTTCGGACTATTCTTCAATTCTTCTGTTTGTTTAAGTTTTAATTATTATTATTATTTTAAATTTGATTTTGTTAATATGTTGGTTAATTAATAAGCGTCGTAAAAATAGACTGAAAATATTTTTACATAATGTTATTAAAAAAACTGTTGTTCAATATTGATGATGATAAACGGTTCATTTTTCTCTCACTCATTTTTGTTGTAACAGTTGACAATGTTGAGAGCTTAATTACATAATTTACAGTTTAATTAAACTGTAATTTAGCAATTTGTGGGGCATTTGAAATGATGCAGTCTCACATTTATTTTATATTAAAACAAGAACCTCTGTGATGTTGGTTTTTATTTCTTACAGATATGTCTGAGAATGTTTGAGATTGCCTTAATGGTTTATATTGTTGTTAAATAGGCACAAATTTATTTTCAGACTAATTGGTTGTTAACATTTTAAGCATAAGAGAAAAAATGATGATGATGATGAAGCGAAAGAATCAGGTTTCAGTTGAATTTTTCATTGAAGAATTGTTAATTTCTTTGTTTTATATAAGTTTTATCTTTTTCGTTTAATTATTTTGTTTGAATTGTTATTGTTTTTTTTCCTTCTTTGATATATATTTGGCATCGGGCATTTCGTCTCGTCTTTTGTACGTCGTTTAGTTGTAGTGTTGAATTTGATACGTACAAAGATGATTGAAAACTGCCTCCAGTTGCGTCTTTTTGTTGTTTGACAATATTCAATCATCTTTGTATTTAGAAGAATAAAAAAAGTGTATTCAGTAGCTCATGTCCCTTTGGTGTAATCGTATTTCGTAGAGTATTTAGGTATGCTACTGAAGTTTACAAAAATTCTGCTCAAAAAAAAACAAACAAATCATTTAATAACGGTATTGTCTCATTAGATTATAAGTTTACGGCTTTAAATCAGTTCTCGGTTAATTACAATAACATTGATTTGTAGACATGAATTTTTTAATATATTTTTATCTTAATTTTGTTACAATTTTTCAGTGATCCCCCAGTCGTTTGTCATCGGATTATAGGACAAGTAACGAGCACTTTTTAATCGAATTAACTGACGGGTTTCTTCATCAAATTGATCATCGTGGAATTTATTATCATTGAATTGTGGATAATCGTTGCACAATCTCAAGCGACGATATTGAAGGAACGGTATTGTGGGAAATGTAATCTGTAATAAATTGTAAAAAAAAGTTGGAATCAAGGAGAATTGGGAACTTACGGGTTTTGTTTTATAAGGGTACGGGGGTTTGTAATCTTTCTGCATTATCGTTAGGAAATCAGGTGGTAAGGGTCGATATCCTCCACTTGAAGTCATCATTTTGCTACAATTTTAACTGTAAAGACTTTTTCTATTGATACAACGGTTCAATTTACTCTTTATAAGTGTAATAATTGTAGACTTTTGTAGCAACATTTGACCGTTGGATTGTGTCTGATGGATTTTTGTATACTACGGAGTTGGTAGTGGTGAAATCAACGTCATCATTTGCGGAAAGTCTTTTATAATGTGATAGAAAATAATTGACCCTTTCCGGGCCATAAGGGTTGTTATCGAACGGTTTCTGATCAAGATGAACCTTCCAATCTGTAATCTTTATGCCTTCACTGTATTCCCCTCGGGTATATAAAATTCGCAAATTTTTACGATCTTTACAATTCTCTTTAAACTTTTCCAGCTGAAATCAAATTGTTTTTTAATTATTCGAAATATTCCTGGAAAATTTACACGAAATGGAGGCATTTTATTTTTTTTATCCGTAAGAAAATGACAAAATAAACGGAAAATGCGCGACTTTATTGATTTGATGAAATATTTTTCATTTTTTTTTTTTGAAAATTGCCGCATTTTTTTAGTAACACTTTCTGTTATTGACAAACTATAGATGGCGCTTGTATTATTGCGTGCCATTTCTTTTGGTATTCTATTTAAAGTTGACCCAATTTATTGTGAAATTTATCGTTTCTATCATTTCTCTGAATAAATGATTCAAGAATAGGTTAAAAGTTTGGAATATTACCAGAATTTGTTGAGAATAAATTTTAAAAAAACTAGGGACTTTCCAGCTTAGCCGTTGGTATGTTCAGTACGGTTGGTAGAACTGTTTCCTTCTAGAAAACGTCAGACATTTTGCTGTATCGATTTGTTTGGAATTCCGATCAAAAAACTTGATAATAATTGCCAATTTTCGTGTAATTACAGTATCAGTTTAATTATTGGGTGTAATTATTTTGCCCATTCCGTGTTTTTGTGTGTTCTTGTAAAGTATAGCAACGCCAAAAAATGGCCGAAGATTTTGATGTGGAGGCAATGCTAGAGGCACCATATAAAAAAGACGTAAGTTGAGCGATAGATTTTACCTTGAAACTTGATCTATATTTATATTTATAATAACTGATTTATTTATTGTTTTACATTTATTTATCATTGGTAATTTGAATTGTTGAAATTTAATCATTAATCTTGTTGATTAATCATCGTGTTTCATTTTCTTTTTGTAATGTAAATTGAGGACAATTCAAGTTGCTTACATTATCATTGTATATGTTATTGGCTCTTACATCACTTCCTAATTTTATATTTTAGACGTATGAGGTATATTTCGGGCTAACGCCGCCTTCACGTAAACAGAGTTCAGGTACAGATCCTCCTAGTTTTAAGTAATATTTAACCATAAATTTTTGAATAAAATGTTTGGGTTATATTTTTTGGTAAATTTTATTAGTTTATTATCGTGGTCAGATTATTTTCGAATTATAGTTTAATTAATTGTTCAAAAAATATGATAAAAAAAATATTTTGTATTTTGTATGAAATATATCGTTGTGTGCTGATCGGTAATTTCTCGCCATAGGGCTGCAGAATATGATGATGGACTTGCTGCAATCAATCAATCTATCAACATCCCGAAACTACACTACCAATCAACCGATTGGTAGTAAACAAACAGCTCAATTTTAGACAAAAGGTGGACTTGTGTGTGTGTTTGTATTTGGAAAAATGAAAAAAAAAATTCTAAAAGTACTAGTCTTTTTCCTAAAATTAAAAGAGGCATTTAGAAAGACACAAACGGTTGTTGGGTTTTGGTTTTTGTATCTGTTGTACGGTTTTGTTAATTCCAGTTATTGAAACAATTCAAATATTCAACAGACCAAAACTCAACAGTATTATCCGAAACTACATTTATATATAGCTTGCGGTGATTCTTGATTTTTTTTTGTTTATTGGTATTCAATTCGATACAGATTCAGTTACAATGCAAAAATAGAAGAATTTTAAAATTATTCTATTTTGTTGTTTTATTATTGTATGTAATGGTTGTGTGGTCGAGTTGAATTTCAAAGTAAGAGGAAACCTCAAGCTGTATATATTGTATCTTGATTGTCATCCAATAAAAAGAATATGGTCTTATTCGGTGTATTTTTTCAGAAGTATTGATCTGGATCAAGTTTTTCCATCAAGTTCCTTTGTTGTTGTTGTTGTTAAGTCAGCACGACGGTAAGTCTAGTTCCGGCTAGACGACTGTAAAGTTTCAGCAATCTACTCGACGGAATAATAATAATAATAAAAAATAATTAGCCGAAAACTTGTACGGAAATATTCAAAAACTCACTGCGAATATAATTGATAGATGTATAGGTTATTGTATTTTCTAAGGAATTTACAAAGAGCAAATTACTTGTCTGTTTTTATTTTCTTTCTATTTATTCTTTTTTGTTAAAAATAACTTACGAGTCAAAACAGTCAAGTAAATTCTAAACTTGCCCACTTTCTATTTGGTAAGTTGCTAAAAATTTTACACAAATAACTAATGCTATTTGTTTTTTTACCACCTCTGGCTGGTCCTCTTCACTATGTTGCTGTTCGTAGGACGAGGTCAATGGGAAAATTAAAGAAAATGGAGAATCACGCCGCCATCGGTCATCAGAGTAAGTCCAATTTCTATACCTCTCTAGAGTTGAATTAAATCTAAAATATTTATAGTAAGAAACGTCGCAGCTCCAGTAAAAGTCGTAAAAGTCGCAGCCGATCTAGGGATAAGAGACGTAGCCGTGAGAAGGATCGTAAACGTAGTAAAAGTCGTGATAGGAGACGTTCAAAAGAGAGAAAACAACGTTCACGATCACGGGATCGACGTTCACGTTCCAAAGATCGTAGATCACGTTCAAAGGATCGTCGTAGTCGATCTAAAGATCGTAAAGACCGTCGACGACCTGGTGATCGGGATCGTCGCAGTAAAAGTAAAGAGCGCCGTCGGTCGTTATCAAAGAAACGATCATTAACACCGATCGGTGGACGATATGGTGGTGGTAGAAGGAATCGATCACCATTAGGTTTAAGATCAAATTCACCAGCTGAAGATTTAAGTCCAGAAGAAAGAGATGCCAGAACTGTATTTGTTATGCAATTATCACAGAGGATACGTGCTAGAGATTTAGAAGAATTCTTCAGTTCTGTTGGAAAAGTTAGAGATGTTAGATTAATTGTATGCAATAAGACTAGACGATTTAAAGGGATTGCTTATATAGAATTTAAAGATCCTGAAAGTGTTGCATTGGTAAGATTAATCATTTCAATTAATTCTATTAATGGTTAAAATTATTTTGTTGCGCTGTAGGCTTTAGGTTTATCAGGACAAAAATTACTAGGTATACCAATTATTGTACAGCATACACAAGCTGAAAAGAATCGTATGGGTAATTCAATGCCAAATATGATGCCGAAAGGGAATTCAGGACCTATGCGATTATATGTTGGTTCTTTACATTTTAATATAACAGAAGATATGCTTCGCAGTATATTTGAGCCATTTGGTAAAATTGATAATATCCAGTTGATTATGGATCCTGAAACTGGCCGTTCAAAAGGATACGGTTTCATTACCGTAAGTTTCAATTATTAAAGAAATGTATTTCTTGATTTATTATTAAAAATTTTCTAGTATCATAATTGTGAAGATGCAAAGAAAGCATTGGAACAATTAAATGGTTTTGAATTGGCTGGTAGACCAATGAAAGTTGGAAATGTTACAGAACGATTAGATTTACAACAACAAGGTCCATCAATTTTAGATTCAGATGAATTAGATCGATCCGGAATTGATCTTGGTGCTACTGGTAGATTACAATTGATGTTCAAATTAGCCGAAGGTGCTGGTATGCAAGTACCACAAGCTGCTGCAAATGCTTTAAGTATGGCAACTGGACAACCAGTTGTGACACAGGTCCAAACGAATTCTACACCACCAATTGCTACACAGTGTTTTATGTTGAGTAATATGTTTGATCCTGCAACGTAAGTATTTATTGATAAAAAAACACCCAACTATTATAAAATTGATTATAACGAGAATCTAAAAAAGAGAAATTTGGGAATTTATAATGTTGCGTTAGATTTGTATCAATTGTTTTACTTATATCGTACAATATTTGAATTTACAGGGAGACCAATCAAAATTGGGATATTGAAATTAGAGATGATGTTATAGAAGAGTGTAATAAACATGGTGGTGTTTTACATGTTTATGTTGATAAAGGTTCACCACAAGGCAATGTTTATGTGAAATGTCCGTCAATAGCAACAGCTGTAGCATCAGTGAATTCATTACATGGGAGATGGTTTGCTGGTCGTGTTATTACAGCTGCTTATGTTCCATTGTTGAATTATCATTCTCTGTTCCCAGATGCAATGTCTGCAACACAATTGTTGTTACCATCCAATAAAAAATAGAGTTGAGTTTCTTTTTTTTATATATAAATATATATTTAAAATATAATTATTGTATTGTATCAATATTTGTAATAAAACAAGAGTCAATGAGATGTAGACGTAATTTTACAAGTAACACGTAATTAGGGTAAGATTTGTTTTGTTTGTGGATCTTGGAAATACGAATGTTTTCATTATTTCAAATCTTTTAGCATTCAGTTTGTATAAAGAATTAGAAGAGGAAATTTTGTGTAAATTTTCTTTTTTTAAAACATTTAAATAAAAATTGTTTTATAATTTTATTGTTTATTGATTCCCTGGTGCTACATTTAGTGGTACATGTGACATCTATCGGTGAAGAATTGAAACCTTGGAAAATTTGTTGCACAACTCAAGTGCAAGTGTCAAATAATTAATTGATGTCAATATTTTTGGTGTGTTTGTAAATAAATCCCATTTCTGAATATAATAATGGAAATAGCGGCGAATACGGCAAGCTCAACTACTCCTGCCGTAGCCCGGACAGCTCGTGTTATGATGGAGGGTGTAGGTGCTCGGATAATTCGCGGGCCTGATTGGAAATGGGGCAAACAGGTTAGGTTCTATTTACATATACGTATACTAAAATAAAAAGGATAAGAAAGATTTATTCATTCATATTTTCCACTTTTAGGATGGTGGTGAGGGCCATGTAGGCACTGTACGTAATTTCGAATCACCTGACGAGGTGGTCGTCGTATGGGATAATGGTACAGCTGCGAATTACCGTTGTTCCGGACAGTATGATTTAAGAATATTGGACAGTGCCCCAACTGGTGTTAAACATGAGGGCACAATGTGCGATACATGCCGACAACAGCCAATATTCGGTATACGTTGGAAGTGTGCTGAATGCGGCAATTATGATTTATGTTCAATATGTTATCATGGTGATAAACATAATTTACGACATCGTTTTTATCGAATAACAACACCAGGTAGTGAACGTGCCTTTCTCGATGCTAGACGGAAGAGTAAAAAGATCGCCATCCGTGGTATATTTCCTGGTGCACGTGTTGTACGTGGTGTTGATTGGCAATGGGAGGACCAAGATGGTGGTAATGGACGTCGTGGTAAAGTGCAAGAGATTCAAGATTGGTCAGCAGCTAGTCCACGTTCAGCTGCCTATGTTGTATGGGATAACGGTTCGAAAAATCTATATAGAGTAGGTTTTGAAGGAATGGCCGATTTGAAAGTTGTCAACGATGCAAAAGGCCAGAATGTCTATCGTGATCATTTACCTTGTTTAGGTGAACAAGGTCCCGGTCGATCTGGACCACCAGGATTGAAAATTGGCGATCAAGTCAGTGTTGATCTAGATTTGGAGATTGTACAATCACTCCAACATGGTCATGGTGGTTGGACTGATGGTATGTTTGAGTGTTTAAATGGTACTGGAACGGTTGTTGGGATTGATGAAGACCATGATATTGTTGTCGCTTATTGTAGTGGTAATCGATGGACGTTTAATCCAGCCGTATTAACAAAAGTCTGTACACCGACTGTTGGTTTTAATGAAACGCCACAACAACAATTTGCTGTCGGTGATGTAGTTCAAATCTGTTCGGATATGGAACGTGTTAAAATGCTCCAAAGAGGACACGGGGATTGGGCTGATGGCATGGCTGCGGTAAGAATATACCATCGCATCATTCAAATAAAACAAATTTATTGAAATTTTATTGTAGACACTAGGGAAAATTGGTCATGTTGAACAAATTTACAATGACAACGATCTAAAAATACAAGTTTGCAATACAACATGGACATTTAATCCATTAGCTGTAACTAAAGTAGCCAGTAAAGATGGTACAATGTATGGTACAACTAGTGGTGAACGTTTAAGTGCTCTTTTAAAGAAATTATTCGAAACACACGTTTCTGGTGATGTAAATGAGGAATTAGTCAAGTCTGCAGCTAATGGTGATGCACAAAAATGTGAAGAGGTTTTAAAACAAAGCAGTATACCAGGTGCTGGTATTGGTCCTGATGTTAATGGTGTATTTGCTGGTCACACTGCTCTTCAAGCAGCTAGTCAGAATGGGCACTTGGAAGTTATTACGGTACTTTTACGTTTCCATGCTGACGTTGAAATTGAAGATAAAGATGGTGATCGGGCTGTACATCATGCAGCTTTTGGTGATGAACCAGCTGTTGTACAATTATTAGCACATGCCGGTGCTGATTTGAATGCACGAAATAAACGACGTCAAACCGCTCTACATATTGGTGTCAATAAAGGACATTTAGGCGTTGTTAAAATGCTACTAGAATTAGGATGTCACCCAAGTCTTCAAGTAAGTGCAAATTTTTTATTATTCCTCTTCTTCTCAACTTGTATGCATCCTATTTATTGGTAGTAACAATTCGGTTAGTT
>JAZBGW010000454.1:0-25598 GCA_037464815.1 Mylabris variabilis | reverse complement strand
TAGAATCAAAATAATAGAGAAGGCGAGCCATTTAAATTAACTGTATTGAAGCAATATTTTTTAATTACTAGAATTTCAAAAGATCACATTTACAGTTACTGTACTCGCTGGAAGTTTCAGCTATTAAAATTGTTATGATTGCAAAAATTTCTGTATAAAATCGTCCGACTAGCAGTGTTTACTCTACTATTCTCTTAGGATACGATAAACAACGAATTTTATTCGTTTAAAAGTTCCTTAACGACGTATAAATAAATAATTATAAGACCAAACCAAGTATCATCAGCTGTCGAATAGAGCACGAAAACTCGAAGAGTACTTTTACAGGACAAGTAAGTAACGAGAGTAAAATAAAATAGAATAAAACACTTATCGAAAACTTGTATGTAGAGAAAAGAGGAGCAAAACCAACTATTACTAGAGACGAACGATTCAGATATTTCTAAACGAAATGAGGTTGTCACATACCTAAAAATCGCCCTTTGTGGTAGTTACATAGGAAATTGAATTTTGTACAATGTTCATCTATTCACTCAACATGTATTTAGGTGAATTCTACTAAATAATAAGAAAACAACCTGACGATAAGTCAATTTTCAATTACACGATATACAGGAAATTATTTCAATAGAACTACATCTAATATAGCGCAATTGTGAAAGTACTAGGAGTATTTTTTGTTAATTTGAATACCTATCACCTCGTTGTGTTGTTTGTTTGAAATAAAGGTTAAACAGACATGTTTCAAACACAATTCGTTAATTTAAGTATACTTAATGATGAAAGTTTGACTAACTGATACGCCCGATGGAATTGTAATTGTTCAAAGTGGTCCTAGTAGAATTCATTTAGAATCCTCCACAAATCCAACAACCAACTTTAGGTAAACTTTTCAGTAATCAATGTAAAAGAATAGAATCTTTTAATGAGTGTTTACAGTAATATTTCAAACATGCATGGACGTGACTTGGGAGCGATACTTAAAACAGCCTATAGAAGAACCGATATTTACATTTCGAAGAAATATTACTGTTCTGAGCAATAAATAATTATCTGTTTATACATAAGCCGAATAAATATATGATAGATTCCGCTTATCGTTAAATACAATTTAAACCGTATAAAATTACCGTTCTTATCAACTATTTGAGTTCATGAATCGGTAGGAATATTTAAACTATGGAAACGTTGTCCAGGTTACAAGAGCTTGAATGTTTCGACGTAAAACATACATTTTCCGAATAAAGTTTAACGTTTTTTTTTGCGTTGTTAGTTTTTCCATTTTAAATGAACTCTCAACTACAAGCACTGACAAATCGAGTACTTCAAAGATGAATCAATAATAGACTAAGATACGATGGATCTTCTATTATTCATCTGTTGGATAATCACGTCTGACAAGACAGATAAGTATCATTTGTAACATTAAATTATTGATGTCATAACTTTATGAAAATAATCTCTTTTGATTGATTTGATTTGAAATTGAATTTTTTCACTATATGTATATGTAGGTAAACAATTTATATAGAATAAGCTTTAAAGATACAGTTTTGAAAAAATTCCTAACCTGAGTGAAATAAGTTGCATGACTAACGGAGTTAATGATAGCTATTTTCAGCTAGAATGAACATAAGAAAGAACTCTACGGGCTCAAAGTTTTACATATAAATTCATTAGGATGTGAACAAAACAGAAAAAAAGAGAATAGAAATTTAGTGATTTACTTTATAAACATTTGCTAATAAATTCGACCAATTTGTTTTGTTAAAACATACTAAAATTATTCAACATAAAGTTTGCATTATTTATGATAACCGACTCAAGTATCTGTAAAGTACAACAATGTTTCATCTAGTAATAAGCATAGCAATAATTTTAATAGTTTATTACTAGATGATGAGAGGGTAATTATTTACTTATTCTGGATACTATAGATTATAGTTCTAAATTGGATAATTTAATTTCGACGGGGGATTTAGATTCGAAATTGTAAATTTCTGAGTTTCCCAATTATGATATAATCAGCAAGCATATACATGAATCCGTTGAGGATACGTTGAATTTGCAGTACGATTGAATTCGATGTACAGACATTTTCAACTATTAGAGAGCTTTCGCCCGTCTCCGATACGTTATAAGCTCTCCGTTAGAGCTTATAAGATATATAACCATACCGTATAACGTGCACTTTCACGGTACTTCCAAAAATTGATACAGTAAGCTGTTTTCTCCTTGGCTATACAACGAATACTGATTGATTACGACCGTTAACATTTGTTTGCTATTAGATTCCAATATTCAAGACTGTTGGTCGATTAATTTCAATATTAGGACATGGTATCGGTGGACTTTTATTGCTCCATATATACTGTGGGTGAAGTTTACAAATATAATACTCGAATTTGATATTTCATCGATAGTATTTTTGCTTTATGTATACTGGTTTACGTCGTGTACCATCGCTTTTTCTTATAATGTCTTGTGGTTTTATCGCTCTCAGACAGGCAGGACCAGTTATGCAGTTCAATCTTTAAACGATTGCCATACATCAAGTAGGAAATAAAATGCCCTGATGCTTTCAAAGACAGTGTTTTATGTCGCTTATTTTCAATGATTTGTCAATGTTACCGGCCCGACTCGACGATTTTTCACCTATTTTTAAAGTTTAAACACGCAACATTCACCGAGACACGTTAGCTTTAACCCCTTAAATCTTTTTCCAATATCTTTAAAATACAACAAAAGACAAATGTATGTTTGTAAGTATATAGGGACACAAAATAAAACAATTTAATAAATAAGTCTTTCAAGACTTGTTGTTTTTAGAATTGTATGCAATTTTAATGTGTTGTAATGAATTTAACGCGCCTCTAGTGAACCTAAATACTCAAGTGGGTCTTTTATCTTCATTTCGAGACGACTCTCACAATGGCACTCTTTAACGGAAGTGTAGGCAAAAACGAAAGGAAATGATAACATAAAGATCCTACTTTAGTCTGATGTGGAAGGCATTAGAGTGTAGTTCTTCCAGAAAACCCTCTGTTTAAATGTATAACCAAGAAACCTGTAGTCTTTATTTGTTCCTATTTATTTCTCTACCTGTATAAGCGGTTTATAACATCTGGATTCGGCCATTGATAATGGACAAATTCGCACAAAATTTTGAAGAAAATAAAGCACACACAACTAATTGAATTGTTTCAAAACAAAAAATAATTAAAAATTAACGTAACAGCTTGGTAAACGTTGGTACAACATTCAACATCTGTAAGGGGAGTTTTAAATAAATTCCTCTCAACTAACGTTCGTGTATACGTGTTGCTTTTGTGTTACAATAATAAATAATTAGAAATTTGCATTGAAAAGTTATTTATCTATTGGAGTTGAATAATAACAATAATGATGAGAGAGAGAAAAATCGCCAAACGATAATTCATTGAGTCGGTCGTACTCTTTAAAAATTTAAATTTCAAATTCGTTGAACGATTCGCATCTCGTGGTCTTAATTAATGTACAATAGAAACACCTGCGCTGCCGTGTATCTTGATTAATAAAGAAGGATTTCCGATTCGATTCTGGCATGTCTTTTTCGATCAAACAAACTGGATTAATGGTATGTCAATGTCAATATTCTATAGTTTATGTATAATTTAACAAGGAAATGGTGAGGAATTTTCTAAACAACATCAACAACATAATCATAGGATTTATTGGAGCAAGACAACTTGAATTTTGTATTATTCGAATGTATACAATAGTCTGATGCACAAGTCAAATATGCATCCACAACAGATGCTCACGTATAGATTTTTTTTTAATAGAACATATAAAGACTTTATAACAAATCAAAACAAAAATTCTAAAAATTTCTAGAGATTCGAGAAGAAACAAATACTAAGCCTAAATTACCCATTTAATACGAAAATGTTTATAAAACGAATAGAACGGCTTTCTTTCATATTGACAATTTTATATTTGCTGACACAAAGATGACAAGTTGGAGAATTGTCGTAAAACAATAAGGACTCTGTTACATGGAGCCAAGAGGAAAATAACGGATAGTATGAGAAGTTTCCATGATTTTCAATCTGCCCGAGGCCGATCTTTACAATCCTGACTGAAATTTCTCAACGTCACTCTTTGATGACAATATTATCAAGCTTGTTGTAGTTGTAATAATAACCATCATGATTTTCGACATGTTATTTTAACATGATTGCCTACAAAATTCCTACAATCATTTTCTGATGAGCGCTGCTCTTATTAGAGTTGGATTACAAAGTTTAATAGTACTTTGACTCGAGTTGGGGAAAATGTAGAAAATATGAAAGTAATCGGATTTCAATCTGGCACAAAAATTATTGCGATTTGGTCCACTTATCATTAGATAAAACGGCAAAAATAAATACCAAATTCATGAGAAAGTAGTGCTCTTCCTTTTTCGTATATATCTTGTGTCTAAACAAAATACACTAGATTTTCGTTTAAAAGTAAAATTTTACCCTACTAAAGCACTACACCTCTGGCTATTCTTGAATGGGGAAAACAAAAATCCGGTTTAAATTTGATTCGCCCTGGTATATAACGTCCAACTTCTTGTCTCCAATCTCTGGGTAAGCTTGTGAAATTTAGCCTAAATAAATTATTTCTGTTGACAATAGCAAATTATTCTATTGTTGGCCTTTTCTTGATCGTACACTCAAGTTGAACAAGCTGAACGACATCACGTTGAAAAAACTGACATATTTTGCTAAATTCAAGACCTCGAAAAAAATTGATTTAATATAATTTATGTTGATAATCGCATTTTAATATGTAGTAATTTTGTAAATTGTTCCATAAAGGGTAGTGGAGAAAAGTTGAAATTAATTTTCCAAAACGCACGTTTGAAATGCGAGGAATTTATCTGATAAATGAATTACGCAATAACTGAAGGTTGATACAAATAAGGGCATGTAGACGAACATGTAATTTGTTGACATCTAGTAGATAATAAATCTTGTCAAAGGGAAAAAACAATAGCAACAACAACAACAACAACAAACATTCAAATTAAATTACTCCACCTCGAATAATAAAAATTTATATTGATGCAATAATGGATAATCAATGAACAACATTATCCTTTTTCATTCTTCATTCAATCATCTAGACAATAGAACGATTTAGATGCCACTTGAGAATACTTCCATTGTAGCATTTTATCTGAATTAAGTTTTCTCGTTTATTCTTCTTTGAAATAAGCAACAAACAGGAATCAACTCAATAATAATAATAATAACATGTAGATTATTATTTGACGAGAATTCGTGTGGAATTTGATTATATGAAATTTTGTAAATACAAAGACAAAATATAACGAACATGTTTTTTTGCGTCTGATTTGATTATATACGCAAATCCTATTCTAGCACAGATGTCGTATTTTTCAGACACACATTTCAGTTACAGATCCTGAAATATCTAACATTTTATGTAATGTTAAAAGCGAATTGTTTTCCTTTTCTGGCTATTTCCTCCATATGCATACATGTAGAATTGTTTATATACAGACGAATGTTGACGAAAAGGACACAACATGAATGTTTTCGGGAATAAATGACAAATAAGAATAGAAAAAAATGTCTGACATCTGCCAGTGACATGACATCTAAAGCGAGTTAAGTCGAAGAATAGGAAATAGACTCTTGGATGTATTCCATATATAATATAGGAAAAAAGTAAGGGTGAAAAGACGGTATATTATGGAAAAAGGACAATCCAAAACAACACTTGGCCCGTATTAGAGATACGAAGAGAACTGGTGCATGTACAGGAAAAAGAGGGATATAAACGGAAAATTAGGGCTCAGGTGTTTGTGCTTTACTAAATTCGTTTCATGCCATTACAATATCCATTTTGTTTAGCATTACATCGACAATAGAGTCAGACAGGCAACATTTGATCGCATGTAGTATGTGTACGCATTGATTGTTGAGTTGCATTGTTTTGTACTCAAGGGACACAACACAAACTCCACTACTACTACTACTACTACTACTAGAATTCAATTTCAAACTCACAACGTTTTTGTTATGTCTTCACTTTATAGTATAATCAATAAAATCCATAAAAAATTAATGTCCAAAGAGCTTACAATTTTATTTGATGATTAAAATTTAATGATTACTCACTTATTGACATTAACATCAGTGCTATAATAACAACAACAATGACAACAAAAACGAACAAAACTCTCTAATTCAATTATATTTGCTGATAAATAATCCATCTATCGAATAAAGTTGAATACTGACAGATCAAAGCCTAATATTAACGGTCAAAATATCGGCAATCGGATGAATGAGAATTTATTTTCAATTTTTATTCCACTTGCTTTTCCTTTTTCTTTCTGTTTTATTCATTATTGTTCCAACAGTATAGATAGATGAGAAAAAGAAAATGTATCAAAGATTGGAAAGATTAAAAGAAAATTTCAATTTAATATCCGTTCGACTCTTTTAATTTCAATTAGACATTTATTTGGTTGGTTAGGGATCGGAAAATCCCCAACGAAAAGTCAATAAGCTACACCAACATCTTCTTGCACTACCACTACATCACTTAATGTAATAAGAAATGAATCCGTTCCGTGGGAAACTCTATTGAATAGAGAAATATATACTATACGATATTTCATAATGATAACGTGAAAAAGTCAATTCACACCATTTACACTAATTTATATTTTTTTAATCGATGAAAAATGGTACAGCTATCTCTTCGTAGACTATTAACTGTATATTTTTTCAATGTTCATTTTTATAACACGAACAAACAAATAATGAACAACACCGCTGAAATGACACTCTGGAGATTTTCTTCGACATAAACTGGTAATTGACAGACGTGCTGGATATTTTTTGTTTTGTAACATTTTCAGTTTATTAAACATTTTTTACGGCCACCAGGTGTACTGTGTATGAAAAGATCCAGCTAGGGTGTAAAACTGTAATGTGCATTACTTCAAACAAAATGATTGATTTCCGTATAGAAACTGTTAATTAGCCAGCTAATATGTGGTCTTTACTATATGGAATCATAACAAGTTTGAATTATGGTCGAGTATTGTTAATATTTTTAATTGTAAGAAATCTAAACTAATTACATCGGTCGAGAACAAATAAGCTAATCTCAATAAATTCAAAGCGAGTGGATTAAACTAGCCGATTTTAAAGCAACAACAATAACAAGTAATCCGTTGAATATGGGAAACCGCGACATATTTAAAGATAAAATCAGTACTTTCGGTTCAGTCATCGGTATAGATGTCTATGTATATGTGTATTTCCAACACTAGAACTATCTCTACTCAATTATAACATTTCGGTTATGACCGAAAAGGTCCTAATTGAGAATCCTCTATTTCGTCTATGTTACATGTAATCAACATAGAAGGACTCTATTAATTGTTATATCCATGCATTGTCCTGACACTAGCAACTATGTAGATAATATATTTTAGACCGTTATTTTCTACAATGATTAAATTTATGGATCTAATAAAAGTTATATTCAAAAGCTAAAATCTTGTAATAATACAATAAATTTTTTGCAGTTGCCGAGATATGCTCATTTCTTGCCATAATATCACAGCAATTAACAAGCTCTTTATTGTTCTGATAATTGTTGGGTATACACGAACGACGACAATCTCGTATAATATTGGAATTATCCAATCCGAGATACCATTCATATTTCGGCAGGTGAATATTAAACATGTAGATTTCCATGCGAGAACAATGACAATTTGCAATTCTGTCCCTACGCTAGTTAAATTGTACATTTTTTGTTTGTTAAAATACAATAAGATACATTATCAACGCTTAAAATTGTATTAGGTTTTCCTCAATTTTTTTTTATCGGTGTTATTTTGTGATCAATATCACGTCGGATGTTAGTGTCGTTCGCCTCAATCTCGCTAGAAGCGACAGACTGGCAATTATTTCGTTATTTCTCTGTTTATTTTCAAACTTTTGTACACTCGTTTGATGATGGTGATGATCAGAGGCAAGGGATGACTGCTAACGTGTATCAAACGTAACTTGTGAATATCCGTGTATCTGATTACGTCTGGCGGCGCACTAAAAGCCGTCGTAAAGCCGCAGGTTCATGTGAATTGCAAACGTTAATATAGTAATAGGATTTTGTGATACGGTTCACTGAGATAAAGATAATAAAGAAGAATAGGGACTGAAAAAAGAACCAACACATACATGTATAAAGATAGAATGATAAAGCTGAATATAGTCAGGGTTGGTGGCAAGTGTGAGGGGATTGTTGACATATACTTGAATATACACATTGGTGGATCTTTGTCAATATTATGCTTCAATCTTGAACCGCTGTCATATAGAAATACACACAAAACGTTGACGATTTTACAGTGAAACACTCAACAGTTTCCCTACGTCTTTCATCATTTTTTTTTTAAATACTGATGCCAGCACGGAAAAGCGACAAACACCACCATCGCGTCCTGGAAATTTCCGTATATTTCAAGTCTAAGCTTAAACAAGCTAATTTCGTTACGTTTAATTAACGAGTACGCCGTCATCACGCTAAATTGTAACATTTATAAATTTTATTTAAAACTAGAATGAATTTAATCGCATATTAACGCTAAGGTTAACATTTAACAAAACCAAATAGGCTATTAAGATGGTGTTTGTTTTAATCTTTTATACGAGATACAATGAAAATATTTAAAATCAACAGTTAGACTCTCCCGGCGCATCCACCATTTTTGCACCGATTTATTCCAAATAAATACACAATTTGATAACAACGTTAAAGCTCTATTGAAACCTATTTTATTTTTTAATCGATCGTTCAAAATTCAACTTTATTTTATATAAAAGTCACTTGCATTAGTGGAATTATAATTGATGAAATCGCTCATATCTATTTCTGTATCTTGGAAAATATACGATGATAAAAATATCTCGTTTTTGTACCATATATTTCTTTATTACGATTGATAAATGAACGATTTCCTATCTTGTTTTCTCTTTTGCTGATCCCATTGTCGATAAGTGACAAATTTATTACAATCAAGACAGGGAGGAAAAACCATACCTCTAGGGTGTATTTTTACAAGATATTAAAGTTAAATATCGAAATTTTATCACCGCAAAATCATCAACTTGTTCATACTGCATAACATCATGTCGTACTTATGTTGTGTCCTCATCGCAAATATCCGATCGAAATGTTGATGGTGACGATGACGACAACGGCGACAATCTCGAGTCCTTGTACGGTCTCCTTTTATACGCTCTCTAACCGTCAAAACCAATGAATGATTGCTCATGAAAAATGATGTTTTTTCGAGAGAATCGAACAGTAATAGCTTGCATAAGATGAGAGGAAATACGACCAAAGATTGAATGGAAATTTTAATCTTAACGACCATTAAGAGTAACACGATTTTGATTTGTTTATATTGATTCGAGCAATTATTGTGCAATTGACGTAATTTAATGTAGATGTTGTATTATGATATTTGAATAAAAATTCCCATCTTTGTTATTTATGATGACCGACTCTATACATTCTGTTATTGCTTCAGTAATATGAGAAATTTATTTTATGACTGTACAAGAGAATTAAGCGACTTGTAAACGTCATAATATATATTTTAATGGGTTTCCCTTTTCTAAAATTTATTCATAGCTATTCGTTCTTCTTAAGTGTACATATTTGAACATCATGACAGCGCTTAGTCCAATTTCTCGTATCAAAAGCAATAAGATGGGCTCCACCTAAATCCGATTGGAAACCTCAGCAGATTATTGGGATTCGTTCATTCGTCCTTTGGGCAGAAGTTCGAGCGACAGAGCAAAAGGTAAATCCATCCCAAGAGAGAATAGAGACGATTTTACAAAAAAAACTAACTCTGTTCTAATATCGAACAAATTTTTCAATTTTAATTTTTAAAAAATTTAGAAAATATACAAAATTCCGCATTTTTTGCCTCCATCACAATTGCTATTTGTTGATAGAATTAATATTGATATTGCAATATTCTGTACAATATTGAAACTTCATAGGTTAACGATCATAATTCAAACTAGACTATGAAATTTGCAATATTAAAATTTTCATTTACAATGTTATAACACGTTGAAACAACAAATTTATAGCGTGACTACCTTAAACTACACCACTTTTGCCAACAAATTAATTACTTGTAAATACAGGAATCGAATAAAAATTAAACAACCACTTCTATTATTATTTTAATATTAAACGTAGATAAAGTATAAGTTATATCGAATAGAACAAATTCTATACTTTGGACCTTTTTTGTTGTAAAGCGAACGAAAGAAGCTGTTTCAATGACAATATTATACCGGTAAGAATCTCAACAAATACGTCCATATTGAAAGTACAAGGAGAGGAAAGCTGCCAACTTAAAGGAACTTGTATTTACAAATCACATATCAAATACTGTACCATATTTACAATAGAGTATTGTCAACTATGTCTTTCTTGAGAAATCATAGAAAATATATTTTAATAAATGTTGGATTCTTGTTTGTTTGAACTGGACTTCAATCCAACAATTGGACGATTGAAGGGTAGCAAATTGTAATTTAAGTGTTAAACACATCAACATTACGACTACATAATTTGATATTTACTAAACGAAACCGGATATTAGTCGAATATCCCCACAAACTGGATACAAATTTGGTAAACAACCCTCAAAGCGATTCCAAAATATCAAGCAATTAATAATTTTTGTAAAATCGTAAGATTTAGTGTCTTAATTAGATTAGTCCTAATAGTTTTCTTCACAAATACTGTTTGAGGAGAGGGTTAAAAAAGTGTCGATAACAATAAAATTTAAATCGTACGATTAGTGTATAATTTCTCACGATTAGTTCAATTTCTATTTACATAATTGAGGTAATTCTAAATTGAATTTGCACCACGATACGAAATTCCCGAAACAACCGACTTAACACGCAATAAATCTAAAATGGTAGTTAATCTTTAATGGTAATATACCTTGATGATAACATAACTAATTGTCTTAAGTAATATAAACGGATATTGTAGCGGTTAGCATTTGTAATGCAACATCTTCAACGAAATCTAGAACAACTGCGTTTATATTATTATTATATTATTATTTATGAAACTCTTTAACGACGGACTTTTTCTCATAAAATATAATGTAAAAGATACATAATAAAACCTATGTTCTTTTTAAACTTTTAAAGTAGCTTCGTTTGTGCTGTTTTGTTGCTTATAGGCATCAAGTTGAAAAGAAACGAAGAAACAGGAGGAAAAAAGATGCGAAAATTGCTGTAAAAGAATCAGAGTATTGGTGGAATTGACTGAGGGTGACCCTCACGCCTTATATGTTGGTTTTTTTGTCATTTTTACGGTCACCCAGTTTATGGTGCGAGATGATAGCGTTAGTAACGGCTTTATGAACAACACACAGTCCCCTTATCACTCTTATCATTCTATCGGTAGGGATTGCGTTCATGTCGTTTACAGTTCATACACATCATCTACAGTGAAAATTATAACTGAATTCTACAACTATCTAATCTAGAATAAGGGCCAAAAGTATCACATTGTGTCACAAAATTGAAATTTCTAACCGAACAAAAATTGAGTACTAAAGAAAGAATACAATGTTGCTTCATAAAACACACACACACACACACACACATAAAGAAACTGAAAGTACTTACATAGATCAAAGGCGTCTTTGTTGGTTTCAAGCTACTATAATTGAAAATTTTGTTAATTTTGGAAAATCAGTGAAAAATGTAATTTGGACGTTTAAGATTACCTTTTGAATGATTTTTTAAGACCTCAATTCGTTTATAAAAACACTAAAACACACTTTATTTACACTATTCGGTACTTAAAGACATGTTTAACGTTTCGAATATTCCACTAAACTAACGACAATGACAAATCAAAAGGAACCTTGCGTAATCTCGCTCTTTTGTTCAGTTATTATAGATAACAGAAAAAAAGTCATGAATATAGATATATATGTAATCTAATCATTACTACAGAAAAGAAATAGAAGATTGATGAAAAAATTCGTTAAATTTATTCGAAGGTAGAAAGCTTAGAATATTAGGGTTGAACCTTACTGGATGAAAAAAAAAACTGAAAGTTCAAAAATTTTCAAAAAATTACCATAGCTTAATATTTGACTAGCCTTCACTTATACGAAGTTTAAACAAAATCTGGTATGTAGTTTTTGAAAAAAAAAGTGAAAGAACTTCAAAAAACATGATTTTTAACTTTTTTCTCGGAAGCATTATACCAGATTTCGTTCAAGCTTTTTTTGACACATTTAATGAAGCTTTATTTAGCTTCTTTATTTTGTTGGTTAACTTTGAATCTATAGTTTTCAAAAAAATAGAAAACACTAAACAACGAAATAAGAAACCAAGTGTACGATATAGAATCAGCGATAAAAATTGATACGAACGAAATTAGTTGGTATCAATGTCAATATAATTCAAAAAGTCCGCCATATTGCTCCCTATGTAAATACAGTAATCTGTAAATATGGATAAAAATATACATATAAAAGACGTTGTAGAGCAAGCGCCATCTGATGTTTACGAAGCGTAATAACCGCAGGTCTCTCATCAAGCAGGTTCTCCCTTAAATTACGAAACTGTGGGTCAGAAAGAAGCGTCAGCTTAAAACCGAAAAATTGAGCAATGAGGCTAAGGATTCTAATTCTATTTTTTTAATAATATGGGAAATACTTCAAGACTTGACAGAATCGTAAAGTAACACTACTTCCTGTCTCTGATTTTCATTTAGTTTCAAATATTTAATACGGTTCAGGTAAATCAAACAATAATGTCGTTCTCTTGTTTACTCTGAGCCGTGTAGTTAAATTCAAGTTTAGAAGTAAATTTAATAAAAATTCCAGATGTATACCTAAGTATGTACTTTGCAATCGACGGTTTTTGCAAATATTAACGTCACTATATTAAATTAATTTAATCTTATTTTAATTTTTAATATATCTGTTTTAATAAATCTGTTTTGAACGAACACTATTGATATTAACAGACAACTATAAAAGCTCTTGGGAGCACAACTTTGATTGTGAACTTAGCGAGATTGTAATTACTGGAATGAGTATTATTTTCCAATCATCTAACAACACTATCTTATGTCTCGTTCATTACAACATTGAAAATTGTTTTGCAAAGATGTTATCATTGATTAGCCTTCGTTCTGTTCTTGTTCAACTGAGAGACAAAAATCAAAGATGTACAGTCTGGAAAAAATTAATTGTTTAAACCAAATGCCGTTAAATGAATCCGTGGATCACGGTGACAAATTCTAGCCCATAAATTTTAAAACAACCAACTTGTGTAGTTGTCGTTGTTAGTTTTGGACAGGAAGCAGAACGTTGACGACGACGACGACGGCGAGACAAAAATTAAGTTTTAATTAAGTTATTCATGGTGGTAGAAGAACAGAGAAAAGTATAAATTTCTACAAAGATTTTAAATGTCCCATTACGCATGAAGTGATACAATTATTCACAATTATATACAAGAGTTTTGTCGCTTGTAAAATTAATGACTGGATAAATTCTAATGGGGCACAGAGTATTTCTGTGGTTGAACTATACAGTCAGGTATATTCTCTAACACATCGTTTTTCCCGTAAGGAAATACTTCAACATTTTCTTTCACACAAGAATTCCGTCCATGTTTAATTCAAGAAACCACATATTCATGTATAGAATTATTAAATTGTCGTCATTCTAAGACTTATTCGGTAGTTTTTGTAAAATACTAGACATGAAACAAAAACCGCTTTGTGTAATCTCCTTTAAGTTGGCAGAGAAATATGGCAATTGCACTGTAATGAGTTTAGTTAAACTATTACATTTTCGGCTTCAGTTGAAGCGGAAATTGTAGATTTTTATTACATTTCTTTATACCGTAAGTTGGTTAGTAGCTTCTATTTTACATTGCCACTAAATTGTGCTCTATTAAGAAATAGTGAAGAAATTTGACTTTGAATGGTATATCAAAAGTTATTACTTTATGAATAATTCTTACACAAGTTCAAGTTGTTGTTGGTTTTGTTTGTGCATTGGGTCGGGTGAATTTGACGTTATATTTAAAGAAAACATAATTTGACTCACAATAGGAGACTTTATCATCATCTCATGTTAGGCACGTGTTTGACAGTATTCAAACAGACTGGTCTTTCTCGCTCTTTTATATTATTTTTTCGAGAGAAAAATATACCAAAACGTTCAATTTACACTTAAAGAGAAGAACAGATAAGATGCCTTTCATCCGGAACGATGTTTCAAATCAATCAAAAAAGAAAGAAGCAAGAACAAACCTTTAGACCCGAAAAGAAAAAGTTTGTATTGGTGTGAGTCGCCGTATGCATGCCACTTGTGCGATAGAAGAACGACCTTTCTATATATGTATAGCAAAACATGTCCTTCATATTACCAAAAAAATATGTTTATTGTCTCTAATATTGTCGGTGGAGAAGACAATTGTGTTAAATTCAAAACGCACATGAATCTATCAAGCTTTTAAATCAATACTATACTTTAAATTGTTTTAATACAAGCCGGCTTGAAGCTATTAAGTCTTCATTGTGCTATAATTAAATTAAGGATGAGTGTTCTCACTTCCCCTACATGGAATTGTCTTCATTTATCATTTCCGCTACTGTATTCCTGACTTATATACTGTTGCAGGTTTTCATCACTTTATTAAATTCCTGTTTAGTAAGATATTAAATTGTTATGCAGCAAGTGGCTGACGAATATTTAAAATAACTGTACAATACACACACATACACATTTATACAAATATACATAATTATCAAAAGAGTCGTCCTTGCGTCTTCGTTATTTATTAAAGATGGAAATCCTCAAGTGTTTCCTTACAGGTATTGCGGTTGGTTGTTTCAATGATTTCCACAAGGAGTTTAACGAAACTTTTGTGTAGAAATGGTGGTCCATTACAACTGTTTTGAATAAAATCAGTAGAGAATCTAGCGACATTTAAATGCAACCAAATACTATTGCAGCAATAATGAAATGCCAGTTTAGGCTACAGTGTGTGTAAGTACTAGAAGACGTTTCTCGGCAATACTGCCGGATATAACAGGTTTATTGCTATTTACGTGTACGTAAACTCATGCGATCTGGAATTGCATTATTAAATAAACGATTCACTTTAAGGAAGCTTTAATAAATTATAGTTCCTTATAGCGGTCTACAATTGCAAATGTGTCAACACTGATACATTTTATTAATGTTTAAACAATTTAGGTGAATTGTAAGTTGTTAGATTTATATCCACAGAAGTCTTCTTCAAATCCAGTTTTTGGAAAACTGTAGTACCCTCTGTGTATAGCCATTGTGAAATCTTGAATGTTTATGTGTTTTTCATGCTTACCGACACGGCATTCTAATTGTCCATTTTAACAAGTTTCCGAATTGCATGCTTAATTGTCACACAATTCATTTCCCATTTTATGATTTATGATTGTACGAAACATTATAAATGTAAAACATTGGAATTAATTAAGATGTAAGCGGGGCAAAGAAACAAATCAAACATTAAACGTTGATAAATAGAGAATTCTCTAAAGTAGCTAATCATGATAATGTGAAGAGAATATTGCTTTCATGTAGAACAAGATTGTTGTGCCCTTGTCGTCTTACCACGCTCTACTATGAATGAAGACGACGAACTTTTTGTCAAATTACATTAAAATGCCATTATGTAGATTGCAATCTTTCTAAAGAAACTAGATAGTGTTGCCGTTCTGTCTTGGATTGCGCCGTTAAACAGAACACCACGCAATCTTTATACGGGTCAATACTTTATGATTTACAATAGTTTCTTCTTCCAATACAACCAAAAAGAATCTATTGTTATATAGTGAATGGAAGCGGTGATATTCTGATTTAGTTTAAGTTTTCGTTCAAATATTAGCGAAAGATCTAAAGTCGCTGGATTGTCCGGTACAAGTTACAATGTAAACTTGGCATAGAGTCGGCGCCTTACGCCAAAAGTGATGTCATGATGCCTTGATAGGATTACGAAGGTCGGCTATTGTGAACTCTCAAATATCTTGGGATTTATCAGCCAGATTGGAATTTAGGACAGCGACTTTTAAACTCCACAGATTGTACATCATGCTACTTTATTTTTATACGACTATAACGATAAAATGTGGTGTTTTAGTTCATTTGTAGCTTTCTAGTTTTGGTAAAGAGAAAAAAAACAACGAATGAGAATTGAAGGATTTATTTTTATCATCATTTAAGTAATTTATATTACCGTGATAACGATGTTATCGTCGAAAATTCGCCAATGTTTTTGTCTACGTTTTGTCTTTCTCTTGTTGTTCAAACAAATTTACAACAGTTTTAACAAAGGATGTATTAAATTAATAATATAAATCAAAACTTTGAAATGTTTCAAAATAGGTTCAAGACAATTTTCAACACGTTGATACGCCGACAAAACAAAAAATCTGGTAATCCATCAAAGAATCTACAATAATTTTATGTTAAAAGCTCGAAACTCGTGCTTTATATAAAATTAACGAGATTCTCTAATTTTCATAGAAGTGCTTAAATAAAGCTTAGCATTTCATTACGTTCCAGTAGCAATTTCGTTAGAAACGCTCATATTACGTTTACCAGCCATTTAAAGCCTCAACAAATAAATAAAAACTATTTAGAGATGTTATAGATTGAAAGTAAACTAACTAAAGAAAATATTTTCCAGTTGGATGGACAAAAAAGTGCCAATATCGTATTGTCTCTGTTCTCACTGATCGTCACTTGTCTATATCTATGGTGTATGGCTGTGGTGTGGTATTCCAGCTCACGTACAAGAAACATGACGCAATAAAGATGAGTGGACTAGTTCCAGGGGCGAAATAATACAACCTGACAGCTACAGCCAAAACAGATCTCTGCCTTGTTGTGCTGTGGCTCTTTCTCCCTCATCATATTCTCGCTACGAGAATCTCGGATAGCAAATGAGATCTTTGACTTGACGTTGGGTTTACTATATCCAACTGTAGTAAACATAATGATGGAAATGATAAGAATATCGCGAAAGAGTTATGCAATGACAACACTATACCGGGTGAGTCACCTAAAACGAAAAGTTCTCATGGTAACTTCCATTATTTAGCGAACAAATCAAAAAATATATAGAAGGGAGTCTAGAGATCATTTTTGACCAAATTAGAATCTCGTAGCTCATTTGGAAGTTGGTTAAAAAGCGCTCGTTTCTGATGATGTTGCGATTTTCAAAAACGAACTAAGCACGCAGAACGGGGATCCTCCCAACATTATTTTTTTTCGTTTTTCTCCATTTTATTCTAGAACAGGTATGAATAGTTCGCATTTTTTTTAGAATGCAATGTTGAAAAAAACGAAAAAACAATGTTGGGAGGGTCTTCGAGTCATTTTTAGTTGTTTTATGTGCTTAGCTCGTTTTTGAAAATCGCAACCTGGTTCAAAACGAGCGTTTTTTGACCAACTTCTAAATGAGCTACGAGGTTCTAATTCTAGTAAAATGATCTCCAGATATCACCCTACAAATCCTTAAAATATTTTTCGAATCAATCGGCAAATAATGGGAGTTGCCATAAGAAATTCTCATTTTAAGTTACTCACCCGGTATATAACATAGGATGTGTAATTAGGGTAGAATGTTTGAGACTACAGGAAAAAGTGAATTCAAGTATTCCTGATTAGTAGCATTTCGATTCTAATCAAATATTTACAATGACAACTATCGATAAAGGTGACTACATGTTACCTGTAATACATTATTACTGCATAAGTGAATTGAATATTCGACATGAAAAGGTTAGAAGAAAAAAAAATCAACATTATGTCAATTTCTGTATTTTATAGTATACAAAGTTTTTTATCGACGACTGGATGACTCTTATCACGTTGTAACTAGACATCGAGTGCGTAAAAACTGAAATGCACTAGACATTCACCTCCCGTGTTAAAATTAAATAAACAATTGTATAGGAATACCTAACTTTTATCACCGTTTTTTTAATATGTAGTAAACTTGAAATTTTTCGATGTGTTGCAAAAGTCCAAGAGGCTCTCGAAAATTGTTTTAGTGAGCTACTAAAATACGACTACCCTATAAGCCCATGAAATAGCGATAGAATCGTTCATTATCTTATACGAAACGTTAGTCGTCAGTGGAACAGTCTGTATATGAATATTTATATGTTGTACTATATGGAGGAAACATGTTTCACGCTATATGAGAATCATTATTAAAATCATTCAACAAACATCTCGAATGCAAATGCAGTTTAGTTTGTAAACTAAACTACAATACTGAATGCTTTCAACCAAATCTTCAAAGTATTGTCTTGGCAAATAATGATGAGAGACACAAAACAACTTGAATCCACTGGATTATACACATAGTTATTAATTATATGCTTCTCTAATGAGCACGATTCAGTTAAAATGAGGAAAATCCGTTTTTGGATTTAAAATAGAAGTTGTAACAAACAAAATCATTGGCTCACAAATCCGTTTCATATTTGCTATAAAATATTAAAGCACCGTTACTTATGTAAATCTTGATAACCTGGCTTTGACATATTTTTCCGCTTATTATTTTTGACGAAAATTCACATCGACAATAATTGTCCCTTTAAGGTTGTAAAATTTAACAAAAACCAATAAACGTGAATTCTTTATTGATTTATTGGCAAGCCGGTCTTTATGAATTATGTTCATTCAATGTCAATTCTTAAATATCAAAAAAGCTTTCAGATAATATAACATTTCTTTTTTGTGCGTCCGCCTGGAGCTACTAATTTTCCATCAAAAATTGTCCGAAAACTGGTTCATTACGTTACTAGAGCCCGGTTTCTCTTCCCTACTTAAGCTCAGCTTAGCAAGACCTTGACGTCAATCGGGCTGAGCGTAAACTCACAGATACGTGAGCGGGGACTTATACTTGAACGGACCCTCACTCAAATGTGTGTAAAGCTACCATTAGATGGATTTAAGCTAATAATTTGTTAATACAAGCTTAAGTAGGGTAAAAAAACAGAAGCTAGGTCAGAAAATTTTGTGACATTTTATGTTATCTCGAAGGTAATTTTATCACTTTGACAATACTCTCTGTCAAATATTTTTCAACATCTAACAAAATATTTTTGATCTAAAATATTTGATGGAATGTAAATGCAATATATAGCCTACTTTAGCAGTATATGTTAAGGAGAAGCTGGAGTCCGGCCTCTGCTCGACATTAGAAAAAGTGACATTTTTTTATTATTCTTTAATCATCGATTTTCCAAAATTGGATTTTTTGGAAACCTCTGCCCTTCGCTTACAACTAAGCTTTCAAGCAAGCTGCTGTACGATTTTTTGTCTTTAAAATTATAGAAAATAGAAACTGCATGATTTAAAAAAAATTAGTGAAAATTTTCCAAAATGGAAAACTCTCTCCGATGCACAGCGAAACACTCAAATCAACGCTGCTTATTTTGAATATCTCAGAAAACAAGCGAGAAATCGATGATTGAAAAAAATAAAATATAGTCACTTTTTCGGATATAGAGGAGAGGCCAGACTCCAGCTTCCCCTTAAGCCTGCAGACTACAGATTTTTACAAAAAAAGCAAATGTTTGATGGACGATTTCTCGGTTGTTTTTGGACACGTAGAGACTTGAGATAGCGTTTTGAAAAGAACGTTTCAAGATGCAGGAGAAGAACGATTTTGTTTTGGAAGATTTTGAGGAAATTCTGAATTACAGACATTGTCCCGGAGTATGTTTTTTTTTTTAAATTTCCCTCACAGCTCAGTCTATATTGATTATTTTTTCATGAAAATGTACTCATACATAAGAAATTCCAAGAGCTTTCCAAATATCCAAGAAATTTCCCGATAATAATAATTCAAGCGGAACGCCTAAAATTCGGAAAATTCCGTAAAAATTAATGCAGATGACAACCGTAGATCCTCATTGAAGGTTCCTGATTCGGACCTTATTTGTATGAAACGATACCTTCATATGGTCCATATCAGGTCCCTATGAAAATTTCTAGTAGGGATGGTACAAATAAATATTCTGATAATCAATTGGAATACACTAATTATATGTCGTCTAAATTGAGTTAACTACCAATTTAATTTAGTTGTGTGTAGACAAAACAAACAAAATGTTAATTGAAATTATTTGAAAATCTATTATTTACACAACAGAAACGTTGAAATTCGGTAATTTAAAATACTTTTTATAGAATGGAAAATAAAACGCCCGTAGGAGCTGTTAACTGCTTTACTGTTTAAATTTACGAGAAAATCGTATTAAACGTTAGAAGCTGTCTTTCATGCAATCTTTTTTTTTGAATAAATTGCCAACAATGAATGTTAATCAGCAAGGCTTGTATAGAAATTATTATATATACTACAAATGAGAATACTTTATAAATTCCACAATTATTGCTTTATTATAAAATAGAATAAAGGTTTTAATTAAATTTATAATTGTTGACAAATCGATATCTATAAAGAATCTATACTATATTGTCTTGCTTTACGAATTTATTTGCAAATTATCCTATTACTCTTCCTCTGTAAATTTCTAGATTATGAATGTATAATTCTATTCTCATAGCAGAATATATAGGGTGTAACATGAGAACACTCAACAAAATGTATAAAGCCCATAGGAAAGTGTTATTACCAACCAATGTTACAATAGAAACTCCGCACGGTCCGAGTACGATAAATATGAGATATATTGTAACATTCTAACATACACATAGGCATTGGAATGAATCTACTTATACACACTCACACGTACACATACGTACCTACATACATATATAGATAGAAATACATACATACATATAACACGAGCTCGCGTTCTCCTGAATACAATATTGGCTCATTCGGAAATTTATATTGTCTGCGCCGATGATAAGGGTACTAGTAATAAATTACACTAAAAAAATGCCATTTGTAAAAGTCCCACGCCAGTTCCGTTTGTTTTAGAAGGAAAGTCTAGGTCTTTTTACGCGCTGGAACGTTACGACCGTTATTAGATTGATATGGACGATATGTTTTTTCGAAAAAAAAAACAACCAAACCAACCAAAAAGAATCTATTCCACAATGGCTAGATTCCAACAGACGGTAGTCGTTATGGAAATAGACAAAAGCATTCTGACTATTTCAAGATTTATAAATTTAAAATCGTATTATATAATGCGGAGATGTGAACAATTTAAAAAATGGTGGATGCGCCGGGCTAATATACATTTATATTATATTTTTGGAAATTAGTCACTAAATTGTTTTATCATTTATTACCACCATTCCCTGTGGTGTTTTCAATAAAATTGCTTACTGTATGCTTCCTCACTAATGCTGGTAGCCTTCCAATTTGATTGAGAATTCATGAAAATTTCAGACACTCAAGACATCCGACTAGGTAAACACGTTCAGTTGATAACGGCAATCGCCTGTCAAGTATTTATGAATACATTAAAACAGGCTTCACAACTAAGATCAATTTTGGAAATTCTTACATCGTTTAATTAAGAATCGCTAGATTAGAATTGTGTAAGGAGCGTTTATTTGGTAAAATAATCAATTCTATTTCATAATTGTGCATAATTTTCGTGTCAAAACATCTTTTGAGAAGAGCAATCCTGTTTTATTTTGAGACTTTTAATCGGATCTCTTGTCGCAATAAAAGATGATTAAAAATTATGTTGAATCTGATAACGTTGGATTGTTTTAAGTTCAGTTCTCTTTGAAATTCTCACAATTAGTTAGCTGTAAAAGTCTTGTTTACAAGATGAAAATCTTTTTATTTGTAATTAATTGATCTCAATTTTGTGTAATCTATCATAGCAGTTAATTCATTAGAATATTTATTATGGGGAGTATCAATTTTGAGATTATGTCAGAGAAAAGTATTCGACGACTATAAATCAATTTTATATCAGAAATAAAAGCAGAGGATTAAGTTCTAAAATTGTCATTCTACGTCAAAGCTATTTCAAGTGTTTAGTGAAACGGTAAACAATGTGTTCAAAACTGGCGGCAGTTATTGATTTGTCAACCAAAAAAAAGCCAAACAAACTATTCATTTTACAGAACATAATACATTTATATTTGACCAGATTCCAATTATAAACAGTTAATGAATAACCATTGAATAAATTTTGCATGCAGTCCAATTTTATGAAAAATTGAATATTTTGGCATGTCACGAAGGCTTTGTAAATTTACCTTCCGTAGATATTTTTAGATTAATTTTTGGCCGATGATGTTATTTACGTTTTAAGGAATCCGAACTGGTATATTTACTGAAAAGTGCAACGAAAAACGTTTATAAATTTTGTTGGTGGTAGTATTTATCGAAGACTGGTTTCAAGATTTCATTCGTTGCCTCTACTTCTGTACACGAAAAATCCCGAATCGTTCTCTATTTTATACCGCTACATTCTAGCATAAATTTTTCCCGTTGTATTTTAGGTCTGAAATTAACTTGGTAGGCAATTTATTATTGTACTTTCGACCTCAGGGAAGCTAGATTCTTGGGGATTATGTATGAAAAGGAGTAATCGTCCGGCTGTAATGAGGGGTTGTCAGTGGTTGGTGAATTATTTTGTTGAATAATAATAATAATAGCGCATGTAATACTACGAGACCTCCTTTCTTTGATACACTGCATAAAATAGAAATTGGACTTTCGTGATGGGTGCAAATGTAAACATGCGGTGATTGAAACGATTTTCTTTTTCGCATTTGAACACGCTTCAAATTGAATTATAATACGATATTATAAACTATATTACATATCTACTACATGTATATACAAGACCTTATTACAATATTGGTACAGTATAGGAGACGTATCTTGGTGGATTAAAGAAAAGCAGCTTATTTTCATCTTCTATCTAGTCAGATTTTCCCCTTTCCGAATCTTTTACAGACGGCAATCCATAGCCGTAGTAATCATATCATATCGGGATATTAAAGTCGTTCAGTGTTTGATTTATAAAGTCAAAAGAAGAAAGTATGAAAAAAGCGCATAAAAAAACAGTTGTGAGAATGCGAAACGAAATTTACAGATTGTGAGACTATGTCAAACAGGGGTGTCTAAAAGTATACAAAACTGTCTTTTCAAATCTCGTTTCTTCGACATTTTTCTACACAAGTAGACGTAGTATATCTATATAGAAATGCAGTCCGATAAATTTACTGGTACCGTTACAGGAATTGTAGATTTCCGGTTACAGTTTTATTGCAAAAGCAGTTACGGACAGGGCGTGAAATTGAAAAACTTTCTTATAAAAATAAGTCTTTTGGGACGAACTATATCTACCTAGATCAAACAATTATTGATAGTGAGCGATGCGATGATTGAAATATTAATTAGCGTTTTATTTATAATCAATAAATTTAAATCTAAATTAAAAATTCCGTAAAGAAAGTGGTATAGACGAGATAAATAACTTTCCATTAAGAAGAAACGTGCACAATTGTATATTAGTTGGATTTAATAATTTTGTCTTGGAAAAAATATTTACGAAAAAGATTTAAATTAATTAAAGCAACGACCTTAATGGATGCACTTGTTATAAGCAAATCATTAATGATAGTATTATCGATTAATATAAAGAAAGAAAAATAGACAAGACTAATTTTGATTTTTTACAAGTCACAAAATTCTACAAACGTATTATTTCTAACCATTTTTTTTTTATTAAATTTAAAATGAAAGTCATGCATTTCGTCTGGCTATTATCTCTGTAATTTCTTTATCTTCACCAAGAAACAGATGGTGGAAACTAAATCATCCTATCCGGGTATATTAAAAGAAATCTAAAATTGAACAGTCTCTCTTTTCGAAAGTTAACCTCCTTTGTAACATTGTAATATAAAAATGACGTGATATATTAAACCAAGTTCTTCAATATTATTCAATATTATCCAGTCAACGAACGGTTAGGGAAAAAATAGGAATCAAGAGATAGTAGCGAAGGAAATAAACGTTTGATAGTTCTATGTAGTTTAGTATGAAATTGTATGTCAACAAGTTCAACAAGGAACATGACTATAAAATAATAAAAATTAGACGTCTGTTCTATATTCTACGTGACATTTAATAGTATGTTGAAATACAATTTTATATGAATGATATTGTGAAGTAGTATAATTATTTTCCAACCGTAGTTAGACGACTCAGAAACTGTCAAGTTATTACAGTTTATGTCTATCATTTGAAATAGAAGCAAAATTTGAGTAATTTAGAGATAGTAGCGATCATTATATAGAATAAACAAGAGAGTGACATACATTTAGGTGAGTGACATTGATTCTTTTTGAATACAAATGGAGGAAATTCATCAAATTTTCGACCGATGTCTATTAACTAATTATACTTTTGTTGATATGTTCTTTAGAAACCACCCCTATAAAATTTGCTTCGTCAACTAATAGTAAATTCACAGAAATCGTGTAAATTTAAAAAAACAACGCTGTCGACTTTGATATTTTTTTCGCATACTACACAGCTACTTTTCGTACAAATAACGCAATATTCTAAGCAATGACTTCCATATCCGACATCTACACAAAGTAGATTCTATTAGAGGAAATTTGGGCTAGAGTACGCAAAAATGCCTAACTCAAGAACTAATCTTAAAAAATCGGTCTTCTAATTAATTTATATACAAGTTTCATATTGCTTATAGAAAAGAATTAAGGAAAATATCGATATTTTAGGAGCCGATAAAATGATGTACTTATATACCAATAATATTTATCGTTTTGATTTTTGATATCATTTTTCTTATGAAAATAAATAAAATTAGAGGGAAAATATTTGAAAAATACTTATATGGATCAAATGAATTGCTGTTAACAATAATAAAGACAAGAATAATGCTGTTACTTTACTTGTATGATCATCAATGCTAATATTTCGGTAATTTTTAAAAAAATTAATATTATCAAGAATATTTTTCATATAAATTATATGACTAGAATAGTTTAATTTATTATTAAGTACCTGGGAAACCGAGCTTCACTCGATCCATTGGAACGTTTACATTTTTTTAACCATGATTCAAAAGCGCACAAAAACTACCACAAGATGTTTTGCAATCAATAAAAAATTAGTAATATCTAATAGATGTAGGAATACAAACCAACAAACTCGAACAATCAAATTAAGTACTGATAAGATCACAAAAAATGCACAAATCGAAGAAGAATCAATCAAGAAATAATCAGTCAATCAATTAATCAATAATCAATAATCAATAAAGCAACAATGGCGTATGTGGAAAAAAAACAAAAGAAAATCAGAATAAAATTTTTAATCACGGCCTACTGTAAATGTTAAGAGTATGGTGAACATTAAGACGCATGAGAATATATGAAATGTATTTATTATTCTTGCATGTGAATTATGATTTTTAAATAACATGTTTTTAATTATTCTTCAATAACTTAGATTTAGAAA
>JAZBGW010000453.1:0-19919 GCA_037464815.1 Mylabris variabilis | reverse complement strand
TTGATTTACCGAAGAAGCATGGACGTGGTGGTCAATCAGCATTACGTTTTGCACGATTACGTATGGAGAAACGGCATAATTATGTTAGAAAAGTTGCTGAAGTTGCTACACAATTATTTATAACGAATGATAAACCGAATATAGCTGGTTTAATATTGGCTGGTAGTGCTGATTTTAAGACTGAACTTAGTCAATCTGATATGTTCGATCCTGTAAGATTATTGCTTTAATTAATTAATTTTAAAACTATAATGAATAATTTTAGAGACTTCAATCAAAAATTATTAAATTAGTCGATGTATCCTATGGTGGTGAGAATGGTTTTAATCAAGCTATAGAATTAGCAGCTGAATCATTACAAAATGTTAAATTTATTCAAGAAAAGAAACTAATAGGCAGATATTTTGACGAAATTAGTCAAGATACTGGTAAATATTGTTTTGGTGTTGAGGATACATTGCGTGGTCTAGAATTGGGTGCTGTTGAAACATTAATATGTTGGGAGAATTTGGATATACAACGATATGTATTAAAGAATCATACAACAGGTACTGAAACTGTACTACATTTAACACCTGAACAAGAAAAAGATAAATCTCATTTCACTGATAAAGAAGTAAGTATTCTACTCTATACCGGGTGCGTCAACTAAAACGAAAAGTTCTTATGGCAACTCGCATTGTTTGGCGAACGATTCGAAAAATGTTTCAAGGATTTGTAGATTATTTTAGCAGAATTAGAGCCTCGTAGCTCATTTGGAAGAAAAAACGCTCGTTTTGAATAAGGCTGTGATTTTCAAAAACGATTTAAGCACGTAAAACGGCTTAAGAATGGCTCGAAGACCCTCCCAACATTGATTTTTTTCGTTTTTCTCCACTAAATTCTAGAATAAAATGGAGAAAAACGAAAAAAATCAATGTTGGGAGGATCCTCGAATCGTTTTGCGTGTTTAGTTTTTAAAAAATGCAACATCGCCAGAAACGAGCGTTTTTTAACCAACTTCCAAATGAGCTACAAGGTTCTAATTTCGCTAAAATGTTCTCTAGGAACCCTCCTATAAATCCTTGAAATATTTTTCGATTATTCTTCATCATAAAGAGAATTATTAATTGTAAGAATTTACACAAATTTATAGCCCTATAATTCTATAAGGGGTTGTAAGGGGTGGTTGATTATATATCATTTCAAAGATCTTTTAAAGGCCTTCAAGATCCATATAATTGGAATTTTTAAAAATAATACATGTAGTCAAAATTCAACCCTTAATATACAGCCCCTATAAGCTGCTTATATAGGGTAGGTATTTTAAATATAAAAAAATCGTCGGATAGGGAACTTTTATTTTTTAATTTTCTGTCAGCAAAAGAATTTTCATATTGATGGGAATAGAAAATTGCAAAAAATCATAAGAAACAGCATATAATCATCTAGAACTTCAATAAGGGATGAACACGCAATTTTTATTTTTTGATAGCCCTAGTTAATCTCTATCATCTAGTTTTCGAATCACTAAAAAATATTTAGCCATTCCAGAGATATTTCATAAAAAACTAATTTTGCAGGGGTGACTTTAACCCCAAATATCTCCCTTAAACTTGAGTATGGGTACGAACGACAAAACATGCATCCCTTAGAATAAAATGAACTATGTCAAAAAATCATCAAAATCGGGTGGTCTCCTTGTAAGTCGTTCTGCGTGTTTGTTTTGTTTTTGAAAATTGCAATATCGTCAGAAACGGGCATTTTTGGGCAACTTCCAAATGAGCTACGGGGTTCTAATTTTGCTAAAATGTTCTCTAGGCACCCTCCTCATATAAATTCTTGAAATATTTTTCTAATCGCTCGCCAAATAATGGTAGTTGCCATCAGAACTTTCCGTTTTAGGTGACTCACCCGGTAAAAAACTTGATTAATTAATTAAATTAATTTTTTTTGTATATAGAGTGGTGTTGAATTGGAATTGGTAGAATGTCAACCGTTATTAGAATGGCTTGCTAATAATTATAAAAATTTTGGTGCTACATTAGAAATTATCACAGATAAATCTCAAGAAGGATCACAATTTGTTCGAGGATTTGGTGGTATTGGAGGTCAGTATTTATCATTAATTTACACAAAAAAAAATTATCGTTAATAAATAAAGAAAGCCATTTTAAAACCAAAAATCACTACTAACTGTTTGAACAATTTTATAATGCTGCCTGGATAACAACAGGCATACTGCGCTACAAAGTGGATTTTCAATCTCTACAAGCTGATGAACCTTTGGATGATGTAGACCTTGATGATTATTAAAAAATATATCAAAGGTTTACATTAATTAATGAAAGGCAACATCAACATTAAAGGTATAAAATTGTAACAAGTTCGGTGTTTTACCATATATTCCTATCATTTATTATAATTATTCTTTTTGCATTTTTTTTTAAAGTTAGCTTGAATTGTTTTAATTAATTCTTACAGGTTTGTTACGGTACAAGGTAGACTTCCAAAGCCTCCAATTAGAAGAACTAGAAAATGGTGAAGAATTCGATTTAGACGATTATTAATTGTTCTCACCATTATACACAAACACACACACACACACACACCTCTTTTTAAAATTACTTTATAAATTGTCCATTTTTTTGTATAGATTAAAAAAAAGGTAATTTGAGCATTTGTAGGAGTGGTGCCCTGTCTTTATTATTATTATAATTATTATTATTATTATGAATGTTACGATTAAAAACCAACTTTGTGAATATCATGCTCATAAATATACAATTGAATTGTATACAATTTAGTGAAATTATAGTATTTTATATTTTAAACTAAACAATTAATTTATATAATTTTATATTTAATTTAGAGAAGATCCGTTCTGTTTATTGGGGGACAATTTAAAAGAAACCACTAAAAACGGAAATATGTGCAAATGGAATTGTTTTATAGAATTTTAAACACATTCCTAATCATAGGGAGAATTATAATTATGGCAACTACTTCTACGAAAGCTTTCTTATTGATTCAATTAATTATAAAATATGGCCATTTTTTAAATGAAGATTTATCAATTATTAAGAATACAAAAATATATAAATAAAATTAATGCATAATTGTATATGTAAATGTAAACTTGAATATTTCCGTTTTTATATATGTATAAAAAAACTATCTGTGGTTTGATTCATGCAAATAAAATCCACAGCTCTACTTTACTTCGTTTTTTCTTCTGTTAATTTGTTAATTGTTGTAATTTAACGTGAACTCCATCGATAATTGAGAAATTGTTATTTATTTTTTAAATTAATTGTTAATTATGGAAACAGAAACAGCCGCAAACCACAGATTATCATATTTTTCTTTCGTTTATCTTTTGGTATAATCAAATGTTGACAGTTTGTAAAAAGATTGGATGGATGATTAAAAAGAATAATAATAATAAAAACTATTAATAAATTTTTTACATATTCACGTGTATTTTTTCATTAAGACAAACTCGGTTGGCTCGGTGGTAAATCTTCAGTTGGTTTCGATAGTTCAACAGAAGGCACGTCTGGTAATTTCAATTTTGATAATTCTCCAGTTAAATCATCAATTTTACATTCATCATTCATTAGTTCTTCTAATTCCTTTTCCAATTCATCATCGCCATCGACTGTATTATCAGTTAGAGGTTTAGCAAGTGTAGCTTGAATATTATCGCCGATTTCGAGCATTTCCTCCAATTCCAGGATGGTATCTTCGACTTTATCCTCGCTCAATCCGGTCTGTTTGAATGTTTGATTAAACGCCACCAATGCTTGTTTGTATGCATCCCATAATTGTGAATCAGTTTGAATATCACGCAATTTCTCCAACAAGATTTGGATGTTTTGTAAAGCGTTCAATTTCCGATCGAGGCGTTTTTGTATTTCGTGTTTCTTCCTTAGATTCGCTTTAGCTAACTGTCGATGGCCGGTCGTTAAGAGACGTGTTTTAATCTCGCTTACAATTCGATTGATTTCATCTTCCAATTGTTCGATACTTTGGATGAATAATTGTTCGTTTTCTTCTAAAACATAGATACTTATATCGATTTCTGTTATTGATTGATTTTGACCGAATTTTATAACGAAATTCAGCAGAAAATCGCTGTAATTATCAATTTCGGTAAAATCGACTTTTTGTTGTTGTTTCAAATCGATTAACAATAATTTTATGTTCTCGATTGATTCTTCATTGATTATCTCCAATAATTGTTGTAAATTTATCAATTTATTAAACATCTTCTTCGGTATTTTACTGAGTAATACTTGACTTTCTTCACGTACAACTTTAAAATGAATTATCGTTTTATTATCATTTGTATTTGTTGTTGTAATTAAACTATTCATTGACCATAATAATGGTTTTCTAATTAATACATCTGTTAACCAATTAGTCCATGTTTGTTGGGTTGTTGACGATATTTTTAAAAACTCATCCATATACATTAATTCTTTCATTTTAATTAATTCGTTGATAATGAGATTCAAACAATTTGGTGGACGTCCATTTCTTAGAAATTGTTTATTTAAATCTAACCGTGTAAATGTGTACATTTTATTATTTAAACAATATAAATAAAGGAGATTCTTCCATGATGTTAATCTGGTATCCCAATCTTTTGGGTTCACTGTACGACTACGTAATGGTGAATAAAGGACTGTTATACGTTCCTCGTTCTTCCATTCTTCTGGTAATTGTTCATTTGGTATATTTAACATTGATTATTGCTAATTTTTATTTAATTCGCCTTTTTTTTCTGTAGTTTTACAATGACGTTCAAGTTTAAGCAATACATAACCTTAAATTTGTGCGAGGTGCGATTACAATTGGTGCCGGTAGAGGGCGCTAACAAGAGAGAATATTCAAGATTTCTATAGGTATAGCTTATGACCTTGGAGAATAGTAGTTCAAAATTAAACCAGGGACGGCTTAACGGATGCGTGAGCCTCACGTCTCACAGGGGCCCACTAGTATTTCAGTGATCATAATAATAAAGCTGAATCATGATAAAGGAACGATTCAGACAGTTTAGCCGCTTTTTGAGGAAAATTCTCGAGTTTAAATCAAAATTTTAGGACTTTTTCGTCGTTAATTGTATGATGTCATTATGGGTATGATTTAGAAATTTCTCTATTTTAATTTAATTTAAGAAACTTTAAATCAGTGATTCGAATCGGAACTCAACCGAAAACCGACAAAAACGCCGAAATTTGAAGCTGAACCGAACATTAGAACCGTTTTCTTCGGTTTAAGCCCACCACTTAACGAAATCTTTTCTCTTTTTTTTTCCTTTCCATCTCCTCTTCGCTCTCGCCCACGGAACTGCGTCAGCAATACTTCAGGGCACTGAATACCATCTTATAAACGAAGCACCGGCACTCGAAACTCCCGATTTTCATGATTTTTCATACATTAGTAATCTATTCTATATATTTTAAAGAATACGTATGTTGTCGTTCGCACCCATACTCAAGTTTAAGGGAGGAAAAATATTACAAGGATTTGTTGGGCGAGTCCCCAGAGAACATTTTATCAAAATTAGGATCTTGTAGCTCATTTGGCCGCTGGTCAAGAAACGATTTATTTCGATAATACCGCGATTTCTGTCAACCAACTACAAGCATGGACCGATTAAAAATGGCTCGTAGAGCTTCGTAAAATTGATTTCTACCCTCATTTATATCCTTGAAATATTAAGGGAAAAAAATGTAGGAGATTGATCGTGGGAAAAATGAATGAGTCGGGTGTGAGTAACCTTCTATGTTGTTTATTGTTCTTAACTTGATAGAATAAGATTGTTTATGTTATTTCAATGTTTATTGTTCTTAAAAGAAAAACGAAAAAAAATCAATTTTTAGTAAACCATTTTTAACGAATATGTATAGTTGAATTTGATTTTACTTTTCTAATAATTTTAATATTTCTTACAATTCAAAAATTAATTTCTTAGAGCTACATTTAGTGATTATTTATGATTGCGCCATCTCTCCATCATAACTTGAAGGAATATTAACGAGTATATAATGAAGAAAGATATAATGACAATTTTAAATCTTTAAAATTCATAAATAAGTTTTTGTTCAATCATTTCAATTATTTAGTTATCGAAAAGTCTTAATTATTAACCAAAATTTGATAATACAATGAAAATAAATAATAGAGATCTGTATTATCGACATTATTCGAATCTACTACCAACATAATTTGATTTTTTCCAAAAATGAACAAAACACAAACAATCAGTTTCATATAGTTATTATTATATTGTCATGTTGGCATATGACACCTGTTGATTTGATGTTGTTTGTGTAATAGTGTATGTGAAAGATATTCAACAACAACAACAAAACAACACAACGACAACACACCACATTCTCTTTTAATGTGAAATGTGGTGGAACGCAAGCGTGGATAAGGACGCGGCAGTAGTCAGAATTCCGTATATAGTTATTTTTTGATATAAAATAATACTATAAAACAAAAGTTTTTACTTTAAAATTTAACCAATAATAAAATTAGTGATTTATATGTTTTCGTATAAAAAATTGTTTTCATTCATCGTATAGAAGAAGATAATAATAGTGATAATAATAAAAAGAACAAAATTATTGTTGTGAATGTATAGTTTTTACCTTTTGTTTTTATCATAGTTAACTGTGATAAAACTAAAAAAAACATAAGGAAAACAAATAAACAAACAAAAGAATATATAAATTTGAATTTGTTTATTGTGGTGACTTGATTTCTATCATCCGTCTATTTGATCTGTTTGTTTGTGTTAGTGCATGTGTGTGGTGTTAAAATTCTTCAACTTTTCTCCTTTTTACGTTTCATCTACCACTGGATTCGTATCGATACGGAAAAAACAACTTTACAGAAGAATTCGGTAGTTATCTAATTCATTTATTTCATCAATTTAATTATAGAAAAAATGTTAATTAATCAAAATTAATTATTTTTAATTATCATACACATACATGGTAGATTGGATTTCACATTATTTCTTTATTTATTATATTATCATAGATATAGATGGATTAAAAATAATAATGATGATGATAATAACAAGACGCCTATCGCCTCCGGTAAAATTAACATTTTTTCCAAATTCAAATAAATATTTCTCCAAAAAAACAACACAATGGCTAGTTGTAAGAGGAATTGATTTTGTTTAAGAACAATTTAAAAGGTTTCTTTCGCTAAAAAAATGCGACTAATATAACGGATATCCCAAACAAAATGACCCACATATTTCTTATAAAACAACTGAATAATTCTAGGAAATTTTAATTAATCACAGTTGGTATAGAATACGAGAAATTGTGGATGTGTCTACCAACACACTATATCGTTTATCTTTATTTAACAATATTTATTTACAATACACTATCTCATTTTATTTTTTTGGTAAATTTGTGAATCACACAGAATAATTATTTGTTTAAATAAATTCGTTAAAAATTATTAAATTATCGGAGGTTGTTCAACTTTATTATATTTTAAAGATTTCTTTTGGTCGAATAAATATAAATCTACATGGATGCATATGGGTACTATTGAAATTCCATCTGATTAATTATAATTCATAATTAATTATAATTGTAATGATTAATTAGGAAAATTTTAATGGGATATTCGATATTCTATGGTTAAAGGCGCGGTCGTTGTTGTTGTTGTTGTTGTTGTTGTTGTTGAAGGAAGAGTCTTCTTATTATGTTAATTTAACCTAGATCAAGGAGTCTGGGTTGTTGTTCTTCTTCTGTCTGTAATGAAACTATACACCAATCAAAGGAAATAATTTTAAACAATAGAATTTGTGGGAAATTTGAATTATTAAACTATAGAAGATAAGTCTATTGTTTTTATTTAGATTTTATTTAAATTTATTTTTTTCTTATTATATAACAACAATAACAATAATAAATGATTATATGATGACAAAAGTATGCGAGATTTAAGTGATAATCAAGTAACTATTACAGAAACGAGGAAATTGTAATTTTGCAGACATGCTGACGTCATATTAAATAACACTAATATATAAAGAGTATATGTGTGTTTCTATGTAATCGAATAAGTTTAAACTAATAAAAGGTCAACGACATGTATGGATGTATATGTGTATGTATGTATTCTCATCTCAATGGCCCTGGTTTTCTTTAATGGCAATTTCTACAGGGTGACCCATAACGGCTGTATATCAAAGTAAAGAATTCGAATTTCCTAACTACCCTAATTATACAGTTAAGAATCAATAGAATCGAATGGATATCTAGCAGTGTTTCTAGTAGGAATTGCCAGATCTGTGTGTTTATTTTCCGAATTGGTTATTCGGAAATTCCCAATCCATATTAACACCGTGCAATGTTTTAATTTTTGAAAACATATTTATTTTCACTATTGTTATCATTTAATAACTTTAGATTTATTATTATTATTATTATTATTGTTAATGATAATATTTGACCTTAAATCTCGGATAAATAATAAGTAAATTGGTAAAAATGGATCATATGACATCATGAATTTGCATTTTTCTAACATTATTTTTTTGTTGTAATTATTACAACGTTGATTAATTCAATTGTTAAATAGAACAATAATTAGTTTGGTATTTAGAGAAATAGCATAATTTGTATGTGGATAAGTATAAAATCGTGTATTTTATAATTATTTTCAATATGTGAAAGAATGCAGAAATATTTTACTGAAATTCTCATCTGTTTCTAGTCTTTTACAACACATGTATTCAGGACAATACATTTCTAAAAACTTTCATTTATAGTTTAAGTTTTATAAAATAAGTAACGATGAGAATTTAATACCAAAAAGAAAACTTTCTATTTCCTTAAATGTTAATATTTTGCATGCATTGCAAAAATCTATCGAAATGTCTCATCAAAAAATCGTATATCAAAATGAACAGACACGAGTCTAAACACAAAATATGTAAATTTTCTTGGTGATTTATTGAATATAAATTTTACGTTAAATTTGTGGTACGTGATAGAATTTCCATTGTTTTTTTGTGTTTATTTTTCATTGTTGTTCTCGGCGAAAATCAATGAAATTTGTGTCAAATACATGGTTTAATGTAAAAAACGTGTGTGAATGTCTTCATTCAGAATTCTATCAAACAACACATTGAATTTTACCATGTTAACACAATCTTGTTGTTGTGATTATTTTGAAACAAACAAAATATCGATAAATAATCAACAATTTTTGAATATTTTTTGATAAATTATGTTGTTTCTAAGAAGAAACACCCTATCATTCTTGCCTGGCAAGAATGTTGTTGTTGTTGTTGTTATAATAAAAGACACGATCCAGATGTCAACACACGCCAGAGGTTTTAAATTTTAATAGTTGATGTTTTGGTTCCTGTCAGGGACTCGTTTTTTTATCCCTCCAAGCTCTCACATAAGCATTTCTTATTTCCTCTTGGAGAAAAACTATTTGTGGATTGGTTGATTGTCTTTAAAATATAATTGAAGGTTGTTTGATAATTATAATAATGGGAAAGTATAGATTGTATGTGTTTTCTAAACAATAGAAGAATTTAAAAAAAAATTCAAGTGATTGTTGTTGTTTTTTCCATAAATATATATGCCGACATCATTCATTTGTCTAAATTAGGTAACCCGTATTTATAGTAATTATTTTAATGTATATAAAAAAATGAATCATCTAATCATCATTGATGATAAAACCAAAATTATCAAATATCTAATTATTTATTGGTGTATTTTTAATATACACATCCTCATTAGTGGAACACCCTATATCTGTATTATGTGTTTTAAAATTTAAATAATTTTTTATTCGAGTAGGTGGTATAGGTTTATTATTAATTATTTAATTTAGTTTCTTATAAATAATTCAAGAAAAAAACACGAATTTTTAATTAATCAAATTGTAAATTTTTATTTTTGCGTTTGTTATAGTGTTATAAAAATACTAAAAACGGCACATTTATAGCGTAGTATAATAATTATCAATAGATGGCGTTAATAAGGACGGATGCAGTGACGTCATATCAGATTTTCTTAAATTAAGTGAAATAAGAATATAATTAACAACATAAATAATTTTTTTTAGAAAGCTTGTGATTGAATTCTCTCTAATAATCTATTTTTTAAACGAAAACTAATTTAGATAATCGGTTGATTAATAGTTTTGGAATTTTTTTGGAACTTCAAATGACAAAATATCAAAAATCGATTTTCTTTGATTTATTTTTAATTGTTTACAAAAAAATATAACACATTTGAATGTTTACACTAATTTTTATCTATACGATAATTAGAGTAAACCATTAATAGTCGTCAATACAGCCTCACATGATATTTGATAACTATACAACCATTAAACATTAAAGGTGGTCAATTGGCAAGAGGTTCGAATAATATTTCAAAGATTTGAAAGGGTTCCTGGTGTTATTTTAGCAAAAGTAGAACCTTGTAGCTCGTTTGGAAGTCGATTAAAAAACGCTCACTTTTTAAAAACACGACTTAGTCCAAGACGTGCGTTTTTTCATTGACTTCTCGATTAGCTACGAAGTTCCAACTTTGCTAAAATGGTCTTAAGGTTGAATCTGCCGGTATTTATCTAATGATAATATTAAAGAATATGGAATTTAGAAATGCTTGGATAATATTTCAAATATTCCATCCACTTCTATAACAATTGAAATTACGTAATTTTATCTTGTCTATAATCTACCGCATGTCCCAATGAAATTGGCCGAATTTTATCCAAATTATAACGGATTTATTTTTGTAAATTTTTATAATTTTGAGATGTAGTAATTGTAATAAAGTACTATATGGATCAAATCTATTTTTTTAAGTTTACTAAACTTGATTACCTTGGCTATTAAGGAATCTTTTTACCTTATTCGATTCGATCTATCTTGAAGGTGAAATTTGTTAAAATATACGATTTTTTTCTTCTATACTAGTCGAGTTTAAGTAGTTTTACAATAATAGTTTAAAAGGAATTACGGTTACATGAATTTTAACAGGTTTTTTCTCTCTTCGTGTTCAATAAATAAAATTGTTCTAGTTTTGTTCAATTAACATTCATAAGTTTGGTGTTTTTTTTTGTCGATTTTCTTCATTTTTACAACACAATTATGTAAGATTTCGAAAAATTTCGATTGAGTAAAGAATACAAACATACATACACACACTGTATATAGGTTTGGTGGTTTATCTATTTACTATGACACACCTATTCAGGGAATGTTGTTGTTTTATTATTCATTGCTATTAGATGAGTTAACAGGTAAAATTCCGTAGTAAAAAACCGATTGTTTTCACCGAAAAATAATAAATGGAAAAGTGATAGGCGATCCGGAATTCCTGTTTTAAATATTGTTCTGTAAAAGTTGAAAAGAACACACTTACACACACACAAACACAGATATAGTGGAATCCGTTATAATGCATGTAGGTATTATAACGTAATCACTGATCTATGGATTCCTGCACATTTACTCTTTGTGCAAATTGAAATTTCCTCTTTTTTTGTTAGAAAACAAAAATTATAAAACTATTATCGTCAACAATAACAATATAAATTTTTCAATACCAACAACCATCACTTATAATCATAAAATCGTGTAATATCTAAATTTTTATACATATTACGTAACGTTAATCTATCAAATATCAAATGTCCCATTCGAATATCACCGACAACAACAACAACAAGGTCGACAGTTAATTATTATAAGGACGTGTGGTGTATTTAAAATTTTGATTGTTTGATATAAGAAATATCATAAAAATGAATGTTTGAAGTCGTTTATTTATTGTTAGAAATAGTTTAAAGATAACGAGTGTTATCACAAAAAAATATTTGACTAAAACGGTAGATTATAGTCGATCCGTAATACAGGTGAAATATTTTATCGAATTGATTGAGAAAATTAGAGAAACGTTCAAATATTGATGGGAATATTATGTCGAGATCACCATCTTATAGGGGTATGTTTTTATAGTTTAAATACTATTTGTTTCCACAATTATTTTAATTTATAAAGGTACAGATTAGAGTTTTTTTATTTGGTAAAATACATGTAATTTATAACTCTTGCAGGAGTATTAATTTCAGTTGTTGACCGTGAAGATATTTGCGTCTTGTAGACAAAAAAAGTGATAAATTCAATATTGTTGTAATTTTTTTCAATACTAGGATATTATCATCATCATCATCATCATCATTTATCTTTATTTGTTAATGACGTATTGATAACGAGTATTTTTAATTATTTTTCCGTTTGTTTGCCTCTATAGGTTTTGTACATTATGAGCCTATATCGCAAACGGGAGTGCAACACCGAACCAACATGACTCAAAGGGATGAAGTGCAAAAGTTCGAACAGGGCCGTATACGGTTCCTGCAAGAAGAACGTTTGCATATCCAAAAGAAAACATTCACAAAATGGATGAATTCTTTCTTACAAAAAGTTTGTATTACTATTTAATTTTTAATAAATAAATAATTGAAAAATTTCAATTTTAGGCACGTATGGAAGTTGATGATTTATTTATTGATTTGGCTGATGGTAAGAAATTATTGAAATTATTAGAAATTATAAGTGGTGAGAAATTAGCAAAACCGAATAATGGAAAGATGCGTGTACATAAAATTGAGAATGTTAATAAAAGTTTAACATTTTTACATACAAAAGTACGTTTAGAGAGTATAGGTGCTGAGGATATTGTTGATGGTAATCCACGTTTAATTTTGGGGTTAATATGGACAATTATTTTACGTTTTCAAATACAAGAAATTGAAATTGATGTGGTAATTATTATATTTAACAAATAAAACAAATATTAAATTTTTATTAATAATAAAATTCATTATTGTAGGATGAAGAGAATGAGAGTTCTGAAAAGAAATCAGCCAAAGATGCTCTATTATTATGGGCACAACGTAAAACGCACGGTTATCGTGGTGTTGATATACACGATTTCTCAACATCATGGCGTAATGGTTTAGGTTTTAATGCATTAATACATGCCCATCGTCCAGATTTATTCGATTATAATAATTTAATAACGAATCGTAATAATATTGATAATTTGAATCATGCCTTTGATGTAGCTAATAATGAATTGGGTATACCACGTTTATTAGATGCTGAAGATATTGATACTAGTCGACCGGATGAGAAGAGTATTATGACATATGTTGCATCATATTATCACACATTTGCACGTATGAAGAATGAAGAGAAATCCGGAAGGAGAATTGCAAAGGTATTTTTTTTTCTAATTGTTTATAATATCCACGCCCGTTCCGTACAAGGGTGCAGCGGGTGCAATGCAACATTCTCCAATAAATAATTTAAATTTAGATATACAGGAAGTTTTTCTTAAAAGTGGCCAATTCTTATGAAACTCCTACTAGCGGCGAGTGATTCGAAAAATATTTCAAGAACTTGTAGGGTAGTCCCTGGAGACACTTTTAACAAAATTAGAACCTCGTAGCTCATTTAGAAGTTGGTCAAAAAATAATTTTGGACAATGTCGCAATTTCCAAAAACTAGCAAGGCATATGAAACGACAAAGAATGACTCGTTGACTCTCTCGATTTTCGTTTTTCTCGATTACATTTTAGAGAAAATGCGAAACATTTCCACCTGTTTCAAAATAATGGAGAAAAACGAAAAAGATCAATGTTGGGAGGATCCTCTATGTCGTTTTGAATGTTTTTGAAAATCGCGACATCATTTTTTGACCAATTTTCTAATGAGCTTACAAGGTTCTAATTTTGCTAAAATGATCTATAGACACTCTCCTATAAATCCGTGAAATATTTTTCAAATCGCTAGCTAACTCATAGAAGTTTTATAAGAATGGACTACTTTAAAAAAACACTGTATAACTCAGGACTAAAGTGCAGTATTTCGTCCCGAGAGCAATAAACTAGTCGAGGGACGAAAGAAGGCACTTTAGTCCCGAGTTATCTCCGCTATTTTTTGCACTTTCGAAAATATAAATGAAATTCAAAATTTTTGAGATAGACAAGAACCGTCATTAATTTGACAAGTGGAGTTAACTCACAACATTAAGAGAGTAATAAATTAAGTAACCACAACTTTACAATTCTATCAATCAAAACAGGTAGTAGCCCCTTTTGTTGTGGGTTGTTTAAGCTCAATATCTCTTTCCAAGCGGCTAGTTCAGTAATTGAGATGCAGGTGCTAAAATAATCAGAAAATTTTAAACTACCACGTCTTAATGTTGTCATTCCAGGTGGTTTTTGTTTTCAAAATTTTATTACTTTCTTAGAGTTGTGAGTCGACTATACATGTGCTATTTCTATATTTTAAAAAAATCACCATAGTTATACTGCATCAGTAATGTGGTAAAGTAATAGCAACTGATAATATAAAAAATATTTGTTTATTTTTCATTATATCCCTAGGGAAATAATAAATTTTATGTCTTTAGGGATTAAAAGTGATATTTTAGTCCCGGAAGTGATAAAAATTTCAGCAATCTATAGGTGACACAATAACGTAACTTTTCTAAGGTTTGTGATATATTAAGACTTGTGTTTTTTCGCACGTGTTCGGAAAATTATGACCTTCATCACAATACGGCCTAGGTACTCTAAGTGCAGTATTTAATTTTACAGACATTTTTTTGTTACTATCCCCAACTTGCCCCGCTCTCCCCTATGTATGTGTTATTGTTACGTATGATTTTCTTCTTCAACAATGATAACTTATCATTAATGAAAGAGTGGCAAGACAGTCCTGCACCCGAACGGTATAAGCCCACGGAACGGCCCTGATAATACCTCTATTTATTTGAATCGTTATTATTTGTAGATAATTAGTCAAATGGTAGATGCTGATAAGATGAAAATCGTTTACGATAGACTAACAACAGATCTACTTGATTGGATCAAAACTAAAACAATAGAATTAGAGAATCGTGATTTTCCAAATTCCTTAGAAGGTATACAAATATTATTTGTACAATTTGGTCAATATCGTACACAAGAGAAACCACCAAAATATATTGAACGTAGTGAAATTGAAGCATTATTCTTCAATATTAATACACAATTAAAAGAATTACATCAACCCCAATTTATACCGAATGATGGTAAATTGATACAAGATATTGAACGTAATTGGGAGATATTAGAACGTGCTGAATATTGTCGTGAAGTTGCATTACGTAATGAATTATTACGTCAACAACGTTTAGAACAATTATATTATAAATTTGAACGTAAAAGTATATTGCGTGAGGGTTATTTAAAAGAAATGATACAAGTATTGAGTGATCAACGTTATGGTTCGAATTTACAACAAGTTGATGCAACATTAAAGAAACATGAAGCTATTAGTGCTGATATTATGGCACGTGAAGAACGTGTACATGATTTAACACAAATGTCAAATGAATTAATTAATGAGAATTATCGTAATAAAGATTTAGTAAAGAAACGTGAATTGGAAATTTTAGAACAATGGAATCTATTATTGAAATTATTAGAAAAACATAAAATTAATTTGAATCGTATTGGTAATATTATGGGATTATGTAGAGAGATTGATACAACACATACAAGTATACAACAATTATATAATGATATGTTATCAAATGATACTGGTGTACATTTAATTGCCGTTGAAGAATTATTACAAAAACATGCATTACAAGAGTTACAAGTTACATCATTAGGTGAAACTGAAAGACGTTTACATCGTACAGGTGAAAATATACAAATACAAAATCCAAAAGAGAAGGATTTATTAAAAGGAAAATTAATTGAATTATCTGAAGCTTATAAAAAATTACAAGTATAACACTTTATTAATCATCTTTGATTATTTTTATATTGTTTTAATTTTTGATAGGATGCTGCAGCTCAACGGAAAAATAATTTAGAAGAAGCACGTAATTTCTATCAATTCTTACAAGATCAAGAAGATGAAGAAGCATGGTTAATTGAGAAACAACGTATTTGTCAAGCTGGTATAACAGCAAAAGATCTACGTACTGTATTATCATTACAACAAAAACATAAAGCTTTAATGGATGAGATAAAAGCACGTAAAAATAAATATGATCAACGTTCTGGTTTAATTGGTAAACAATTAATTAATGAGAAACATCCGCGTTCTATTGAAATTGAACAACATATCGAACGTAATGGACGTGAATGGCAATTATTGGAGAAATTAGCAAAAGAACGTGCAAAACAATTACAAGATGCCGTTGAAGCATACCAATTCTATACGGATGCTAACGAGACAGATTCATGGTTGAATGAGAAAACATCAATATTAAAATCAAAAGATTATGGTAGCGATGAACCGAGTGCACAAGCATTATTACAACGACATAAAGATTTAGAATGTGAATTAGATGCATATAAAGGTGATATAAATAGTTTAAATTTACAAGCTGATCGTTTAATCAATGCCGGTATTTCGTATTTGAATCTAACACAAGATGTTAATAATGTTAATGAACCACAAGTTGAAGAAATCGCCTATGAATACCGGATGGTACCGACTGAAATATGGGAAGATGAACCTATTGAGAAAGTTGAATATAAGATGGTAACACAAGAACGTCGGGTACCACAAGTTAAAGCTCTATATCCATTTAATGATCATGGTTTAACGATGATAAAAGGTGAAATTATGTATTTGTTAAATAAAAGTAATCCAGATTGGTGGTGTGTACGTAAAGCTGATGGTACTGATGGTTTTGCACCAGCTAATTATGTTGTTGAAATTGAACCACGTTTAATACAAATACAAGTTAAACAACCACAAACTATTAAACAGATACGTAAAGTTAAAAAGACAAAGATGATTAAACAAAAAGTACCAATAAAAATTGTAAAATCAAAACAAGATTTACATCAATCTAAAATTAATCATGATGATAACAATAGTATTGATGAGGATAATAATAGTGTACCGAAACGACAGAAACATATTAATGATACGTATAATTATTTAAAGAAATTGGCAATAGAACGACGGGCATTATTAGAAGATGCTGTACGTTTATTCCGTTTCTATAAAGAATGCGATGATTTAGACAAATGGATTAAAGATAAAGAGAAATTGTTGACTGTTAACGATACTAGTGATTCTGTTGAACAAGCTAAACGTAAATATGAAGTAGGTTTTATATTGTTTGTTAATTAATTTTCTAATTATTTAATAATTATCTACGACTACTAGGGGAAGACTTATACCGGGTGAGTCACCTAAAACGAAAAGTTCTTATGGAAACTCCCATTATTTGAATTTTAGCAGAATTAGAACTTCGTAGTTCATTTGAAAGTTGGTCAATAAACGCTCGTTTTGAACAAGGCTGCGATTTTCAAAAACGAGCTAAGCCCGTAAAACGATTAAGAATGACTCGAAGATCCTCCTAACATTGTTTTTTTATTCGTTTTTCCCACGTGTTCTAATATTCGAGTCATTCTAAGTCGTTCTGCGTGTTTAGTTCGTTTTTGAAAATCGTAACATCGTCAGAAACGAGAGTTTTTTGACCAACTTCCAATTGAGCTACGAGGTTTTAATTTTGCTAAAATGTTGTCTAGGGACCCTCTTATAAATCCTTGAAATATTTTTCGATTTTCTCGTCAAATAATGGGAGTTGCCATATGAACTTTTCGTTTTAGGTGACTCAGCTGGTATTTATACTTGTTTTCCACAATATCTTCACTAATTTTTATCACAAAACAAAGGTAAATTTAAAAAAAACAGCAAAATTTACAGCGTTGTTGATATAAAGACATTTTGGTTACCATAACTACGAAAGCTACACAACCTTGATATTAAATAAAAAAGCAAGGCCTGCTTGATTTTTCAACTCAACGCTACCTAACATGCCTGTGCTTTCTCGGATCTGAATTGCTGCTTTTGAGAAAACGCCAATTTTTGCCGCATTAGCGCTAATTACCACCGCACTAAAAGAAATAGTTTGTATATCCATCTCTATCTTACTCATATAACGTAGCTCAACTGTCAAAACTTATGACAGTAAAATAGAGATAGAAATATTAGCTATTTCTTTTTATGCATTGGTAACTAGCGCCAGTATGGTCAAAATTGGCATTTTTTCAATGGGATTTTAAAAAAATGCGCAGCCTGAGCTGAAAAATCAAGCAGACATTGAAAAAAAGTATAAAAATCGTGAAAAAAATTCTATTTTCTTCAATTCTGGGTACTCGTAGATAAAGTTTTGTATCTTAATTCGTGTGCTTGTATCCCACTAATAAGATAAATAATTATTGTTCGATTTCTAGAAATTCGTAACGGATTTATCAGCGACAAGTAAACGTATGGATGAATTGAGTAATGTCGTTGATGAATTTGAAAAACAACACCATTCCCAAATTGATAAAGTCCGTCAACGTTACCGGCAAATTCAAGCGGCTTGGCAACGTTTGAATCAATTGAAATTGGAAAAAGAGAAGAATTTGGAAGGTGCGAGTAGTGTTGTATTATTTAATAAAACATGTGATGAAGCTAAAGATTGGATGTACGAAAAAATGAAACAATTAGAAAGTGATGTATTAGCACATGATTTACGTACTGTACAAGCATTACAACGACGTCATGATAATTTAGAACGTGAATTATCACCAATTGAAGAGAAAGTTAATAAAATTATGTTATTAGCAAATACAGTGAAATCAACATATCCAAATGAAAAACAGAATGTATTGAATCGACAAGATGAAATTGAATTATTATGGCAGCAAGTTAAAGATAAAGCATTGAAACGTCGAGCTAGATTAGAGGATGCTGTTGGACAACAAATCTTTACAAATAGTTGTAAAGATCTATTACATTGGATTGGACAAGTTAAAGATAATTTAAATACTGATAATACTGTACGTGATGTACAAACAGCTGGGGAATTAATTAAAAACCATCAAGACTTGTATGCAGAAATTAAAGCTAAAGATGATGAGTATGTCGATTAATTTTAATTTTGTTCCTTTTTTAATTTAAATTATTTTTAAATTTATATAGATTTAAACAAGTGACGAATCTAGGACAAAAATTATTAAAATCCAATCCAAATCTGGATGAGATTAAAGAAAATATTGAACGTCTTAATGCTGAACAGGCAGCAATTGATCGAGGATGGAAAGAGAAACAACAGTGGCTCCAACAATGTTTAGAATTACAATTATTTAATAAAGAAGCTGATAATATTGATGCTAATACGTCTGCACATCAAGCCTTTTTAGAATTCTCCGATCTTGGTAATACATTAGATGAAGTTGAAGCATTACAGAAACAACATCGTGCTTTCGTCAATACATTATTCGTACAGGATGAACGTGTCAATGCTTTCAGTAAGAAAGCCGATAATTTGATTGCAAATCAACATTACGATAGCAAAGGGTATGTTGTTTTTTTTTTAATTTATTAAGAAAATGCCAAATTTTCAAACATTGATATCTCGCTTGGTTTTTAAGATATTGGAAAAAGTAAACGTGCGTTAAATAGAGCATTTCAAGGTGCATATTTTTAAAGCTTTTTATAAAAAAAAAATAAAATTCTGAATAGCAGTGCAAACTCTTGGACCCTGTTTTTTTTTCATATATTTTCCTTCTTAATTGGCTAAAACTTAGCCAATATTATCAATTTTTAATATTTATCACTTGATTTATATTATTTTTGTAGTTAGTTGACTATTAATTTTTAAAAGTGGCGATTTTTTATTGAATACTGCGTAATTTAAAACAGTTGACGTCAATTTCTCTTATTTTCAAAAATTGTAGAAGGGCGCTTCCACCTCCGGTAGAAAGCCTAGGTATTGCCCTTCAAGTTTTTGTAAAAATCATTTGATTTTATTGATAAATAAAAGAGTCATTGCCACCGACCA